>VDFB02330319.1:0-26463 GCA_007258455.2 Sequoia sempervirens
CCACCAATTTAGGCACCCATTTAAGCCTTCTCCAACATAATTCAAACCCTCTTAACACTCCTTTAGAACATCAACCTCAAATCTTGTCATCTATGCTGACCTAGGCCTTGAATTAGGCCTCTTTTAAAAAGAGATACCCATTTAATCTTGTAACCAACTCAAGAAACCTCCAAACAGTCTTCAAACAACCTTCAAAACTTCATATTTTCCAATCCTTGAGCAAAAACTCACCTTCTAAGACCCTCTTTCACATAACCCTCACTTTTCTCATAACAGCCTAGGGTTTATTGAAAACTACATGTCCAGACCTTTCACAACCTTCAAACCACTTCTAACAAACCTTATTCTAACTAGACTAGCTTATTTGATCACCAAATATTGTTGCCCTCAAAGAACTCACACACTTCCTTTGTAAACAACTTAAATTCACCCCTTTCCCTACTTGGTTATGTTGGAAAGAGACACTACACAAGTCATCTGGTGTTTTCATTGATGGAAACCCTAGTCAGTAATCCTATCCACACTTTAGTATATGTCTATACAGGAAGTCAGATTGAAGTTATGTGTTAGCTATCAAAGCTAAAATAGGGCATCTGACAAAGTTGTGCACATTGATTCATATGTAGTTCCCTGTTATAATTTTGTGTTGTGGATCTTAGGGAAGGTTTTTTAATGTATGAACTATCTTATCTTTGAATCATAGGGCCTCATATTGATTGGTGTGCAAGTTTGAAGATCCAATTTATTGATTTTCAGTCTAATAGTGTAGAAAGGTTGACTAGGTGAGTGTAGCATGTTGTGGATCTTTGAGGCATAATTGTTTAAGGTGTTTCATGTTTGAGACATGTTTTTTTGGGTCCTTACTATGTTTTGGCTGACATTGTCTTGTTTGCATTGATAACTGTTTATGGATTGGACTGACAGTTTGTACATGTTTCATATTTTATTAAAGCTGACATGCAGTTGTTCTAATCTCTAGTCGCAGATATATATAATTGATTATTCATATCATTTTGATGTGTGATGCGACATGATGCAAAAGTAAGAAAGAATATAGATCTATTGTTTGAAGTTTCATTTGAGCAAAATAGAGATCTATGATTCAAATTAAAGCAGAAAAAGTTTCAAGAGAAGAATTAGATAGAATGTGAAGAATGTGATCAATGTGCTTAACCAGAACTATAATCTAGCATTAGCAGATGCTATCTCATAGTTCATCCATGCTAGTTGTCTTCCAACTATGACTATACGATAGTGGGTCTTCTCTTGGGCAGTAAGCCTTTTGTATTTGAGCAGTGAACTCTAGGTAGTGTTCCTAAATGCATGTGCATTCCCCATTTGTAAACACTTATTTTGAGTATACTCACATTTTGGATTAACCTCCACCTTGGTTTTTACCCAAACAGGGTTTCCACGTAAAAATCCTTGTGTTATGGTATTGTGGTTGAAGTTAATAAAGTTAAATTTTGTAGAACACTGATTCACCCCCCCTCTCAATGTTCCTTGATTCCAACAATTGGTATTAGATCCTAGTTCCTTAGAACAAGTTTAAAAGCTTGGGGAAGATCCAGGAAGGTGATTAAATGGATTCCAATAGTCTTCATCAACAACTTTTAGTGACACTAGATGATCTTGATCAGTCCAAATATGAAGTTTGGGAATTGCAAGCAAGTCTCATGAATGCAGAGAAATTCATTCAATCATTGAAAGATCAAATTAACAAGTCTAGGGAAAATAGAAAGGAACTTTGTGATCAGCTCAAGTAGAAAGAGAGTAAAAGCATGGAAGATGAACACCTAAGTCAAGCCTTGAAGGAAAAGACAAAAGAGTGTGAAAAGCTCACCAGAGATAATGTTGTCCTAAAGCATGAGATGGAATCTATTGTGATGAGGATGGCAAAGGAGATTGAAGAGAAAAAGAAGAATGAAGAAAATCTTACTCAGTCCTTAAAAGAAAAATATGAAGAATGCAACAAAATTAATAATGGATTCAATCAGCTAGAGCTTGAATTGCAACAAACCATAAATAATGAAGAAGAGCTTGAAAGCTAGATTGTTATCCTTAGGGATGAACTTGCTACTACAGATGAATACAAGAAGTTCAAGATTAGCTCAACTAATCTTGATGAACTAATTCAAAGTCAGAAGATTGGAAATGACAAGAAAGGACTTGGATACGAGAAAGGAGAAAGTTCTAGATCTGGTAAAAGGAAATTTAGGCAAGGAAATCAAATAAACAAGGCTAGAAGGTATCTAGTAAGACAACCCAATGCTCAAAAGTTCAATGGATACTATTTTGTTTGTAATAGATTTGGTTGTATGGCTATTCAATGTAGAAGTAGAATGAATCCAAGCAGTCCATCATTCTCTGATCAGTGTTTCAATTGCAATAAGTATGGTCATAAGTCAATTGAATGCAAAAATATATTACAAACAAGTTTTTCAATAGAAATTTTAGATGTTATTCCTACAATAGACTTGGCCATATTGCTAACTAGTGCAGATCAGGAGAAAATCAATGGAATAACTGGTTTGGACAAAGAAATGTCATGTGCTATAATTGTAACAACTCCAATCACATTGCAAGATTCTATAGAAGTAGGAATGGTTTGGTAAACAAAGAGAAAAATATGTAGAAGGATGATAAGGGAAAATGAAGAGTTATGGGCATGTGCAGGATCATCATGGAAAGAATAGGCCCTTAAGTGGCAAAAAAATCAGAAAAATCAGAGTTAGACAACTTGATGTAAAATTTTGAATAAGTTATCTATATTATTTCAAAAATGTGTAAGAATAGAATCTATAGAAAATTGAATGTAGTTTCTAAACTACTAAGTTTATTTAAAAAAAAAAAATCTATTTGGTGAAAAGAATTTAAGGGGAATTTTTAATCTTGATGAAATACTTAAATTTGAGGGAAAAATAAGAAGTAGGTGTCTGTCAGGGACCACCTATACAATAAATTGATAATATTTTTTATAAGATTTTTAGATATGGGTAAGAGGACTCATGTCCCAATGTGATGCATATTTTTTTTTTATGTAATTTTTTTTTCAAGTAAATAATTAATTATTATTTTTTATTACAAATTTTAAAATATAAAAACTTGTATGTTTGACCACCTTAGCGATCAAAACTTCATGAAATTCAAGGAATTTTCTTTTTTAATCCTATAGTATGTAGGCACATAGAATGTAGTAGCATGTTTCATATTCAAAATGTGATACTCGTTTAGAAAGCTATAAATGTTTTTTGATCCAACTATCAATTAGGACTTTATGGTAATTCAAATAGAAAGATAAATAATAATTATTTATTGAATTCAAAATAAAAGGCATAATTTATATTGAGTGGAAAGCAGGAATCTATAAAACCCTTTTTGTTTCATCAATTTTGGGTAAAAAGAAGAGTTGTTATCCACAGCCACCTATATATACCATCATATTGCCCTTTTTTGGCCCATAATGATCCTGCACATACCCTTACTATGGATGAGATCATGAATCAAATGAAGAAGACATGGGTGAAGAATAGTGTTTCTGATGTAGGAAATGAGCCTGCACCAGAATCTAGTCCTAGAAATTCCTTCGGGAATTAGTTTAAGGCCTCTAGCCTAGGGGGGGCTCTAAAGAAAATCTTTTAACCCCCTTTCGGTTGTTGGTACAAGAATGTGGAAAATTGCAGTGATTGTATTAGTTATCTATAGATGTTTTGGAAACACTTGTGGGAGAAATTTATGCAAAATTGAAGGTCCATAGAAGAATTTTCTTTCACATACTATGAAAATAGGGTATCCAGAAGACCTAGGGAAAAAGCATTTATTTTGATAAAAGTTAGGTGTGTGAATGATAAAAGGCCACTTCTATTCCTCATTTGGCACATTGCATTTCAAGAAGTTTGGAGAGCACTGTAGCGGATTTTAGTGAGATACAAGTCTAAAGGCAATTTGACGATCAAACCCTAATCTAGTGAAAGGTACTTATCTACAAAACTTGTGAACTTGAAATTTCTAGAAATGGTTGCTCCATTGGTTGTTGATATTAAGGATAGACCCCACTGGAAATTCAAATGGAACCTGTTCAAATCCATTGAGATAGAACCATTAGGTGCATTTCCTTCTTTTTTGTATGGTGTTTTGTACATTGAAGATACTAGGGCATATATTCATGTGAATGTTGAGCAATTAGGAAGCTCCTAGTTGTTAAATCTACACACAAATCACATTGTGGGAGAAGATCTCTGTGTAAGGCTTGAATTTAAGACTTTGGATGAGAAGAAGTTCATAGAAATTGTCAAGTTTCCTATGTTCGACAAAAATGAATGGGTTCGATACATACTAAGTCGAGTGCATGCTGAGATCATGTGGTTAAAACAGCCCTTCAAGATCACAAGGGAAGCTATAAGCATTGTTACTAGTTTGAATTCATCTGGTGGGTTGCCCACATTGAAAGCTGTGAAGAACCAAACAATCAGTAAGGCAACTGATTCCATTTTTGACAAAAGAGCCATGAAAATTAATGGCATCATTTAATTGGATTTAATATTTTCTTCTATGGTTATTGGATATAAAATCTATCACTCCAGTCAGGATAACTCTTTATTTGGTACATCAATTTACGTAGCTTATCAAATGGTCAAGGAAAATGTAGAATATGACTTATGTGAGTTACTCTGGAGCCAACTAATTGAAAATATTGGTAAAATAAAGGACAAGAAGAAATTTTTCAAGTATGGAAATATGTTGCTATGTCTATTCTTCTACTTCATGAATCAAGTTTTGGTTGTTGGTAAAGTACAATGGGAAGGTGAAAGATTGGTAGCTGTTCAAATCAAAGAAATCTTATATAGAATTGGTGATAGCAAAGCAAGGAAAACTGCTATCTAGGGTTACTTCAAAAGCTTTCAGAATGAAATGCAAGCTAGGGAAAGGATTCCTAAATCTATTGTGGAAGAATAGTTTGGATGATGCCTATGGGATATGAGGTTGAAGAACACATTTTGGAGTTGTATGCCCAACACTTGTTAAGTAATCCTCGGGATCGGACAAAAGAAAGGTTTGGTACCTTTGAAGAGAAGAATATGCAAGTGCATGAACAACTAAAGAAGCCTATGATAGTCTAGAAGGTGAGAAAGGATGTTAAAGCTTTTGTAGAAAGCATTGGCATATCAGTTGAAGTAGTGAGGGAAGCTAGGAAGAAAAGAGAACAAGTTGAACAAGGGGAGCCTACTAGAACTAGGTCAAATAGTCCAACAACATCATTTGCTAGAATTAGATCTACAAGGAGCTTTGCACCCTCATCTGATTCTACAAATAAATCAAGCCTAGTAAAAGCTCAAGTCAAGACATTTAGAAGAGAAGGAAAGACGAAGAAGGATAAAAGCACAAGAGTCTATGTTGCTGTTGAAGATGATGAAGAAACTGAATCTGATGAAGTAAGGGAAATCAACATAAGGGCACAAAGGCATCAAAAGTCTCTAAGGACAAGCCCTTTGGTGAAGATAAAGCAAAGAAAAAGGTGAAAAATGATAGATCGAGTATGACTATAGAGGAAGTGGAAAAAGCTTTAATTAAGGATGGTAATCTCAAACCACTTTTTGAATGGTATGACACCTTTGATAGTGTTGGTCAGAGAACTCTTAAAGAAGCCACAATAAAATATTTGAATATTTTCAATATGACTCTCATAGAAATAATGTCAGAGTTACCTAAAGGGCTATATGAAGTCTTAGAGATGAGGAGAGTAAATGAAAGAGATGAAGATGAACAAATGAGAGAATGTATACTTGTCGATCTATGTTTGGTAATGTCAATAGAAGAAATGAAGAAAATCCTCAATGATGCTAAAAAGGATTTAAAGAGAAAACCAAGGGTGAATAAGCTTATGATTGAGTAGACTGAGGAAGTAGCAAAAGACACTGAGAAAATTCTTAAGGCAGTTTTGTTGGGGTATGTGCAGGATCATGATGGGCCAAAAAGTGGCAATATGATGGGTATGTGGCTGACGACTATTTTTTAACCCAAAATTGATGAAATGAAAAGGGATTTTAAAGGAGATTCTTAGTTTTCCACCAATATAAAATATGCTTTAATTTGAATTTAATAAGTAATTATTATTTATTTTATATTGAAATTATGACTAAAGTCCTAATTGATAGGCTAATTGAAAAACATCTATAGCTTTCAAATGGTATCACATTTTTTAAATCCAAAACATGCATCACATTCCTTCACATACTATAGGATTAAAAAAAAAATTGAATTTCATGAAGTTTTTACCAAGTTAAGGTGGTCATACATACTTTTTTAATATTTATTAAAAAGTTGTAATTAAAAATTCATAATTAATTATTTATTTGGAAAAAAATTACAAAAAAATATGCATCACATCGGGCATGATTCGTCTACTTATATCTAAAATTTTATAAAAAAATATTATCATTTTATTGTGGTTAGGGTGGTCAAACAGACACCTACTTCTTATTTTTTCCTTGAAATTTAAGTACCATTGCATTGAAATTTCAAATTTTCACCATATAGATTTTCTTTTTTTTTAAGACAAACCTAGTAGTTTAGAACTACATTCAATTTTCTACAAATTCTATTCTTACATATATTTGAAATAATATAGATAACTTATTCAAATTTTTACGTCAAGTTGCCTAACTCTGATTTTTCTGAATTTTTTGCCACTTAAGGGCCTGTTTTTTCCATGATGATCCTACACATACCGGTTGAAGAATAGATATAACATTGTTTCTAAAGAAACTCATGGTGAAGATGTTTCATCTGGTCCAGAAATTGAAGAAGTGAAAGAAGACACAATTGAGGACACTTAGAATCCTCTAGATATGCAAGATACTGAAATTCCCATGGAGACTAAAGCTCCTAAAGACATGTTAGATGAAGAAATAGAGATTCCCAAAGCCAAGCGAGAATCTATGATTGAAGAAAAGAAGACTAAGGAAAAGGAGGTTGATATGGAAGAAAGAGACACTACAAAGGTAGCAAAGAAGTTTTTAGAAGAACAACAAGAGAAGTTTGACCCTGAATTGGTTGAAGGTCCTATCAACTTGGTCACTCTATCTCATATTTAGAAGATGAAGGTAGCATCATTTGCTCAGGCCAAGACAAGGGAGGAGATATTGAAATCTCACATTGAGGACAGTGAGTTGCTAAGTCTTGCATCTGGTATTTTGGAGAAGATCATGCCCACACATGTCAAGGACTCATCCAATTCTCCCTCTGATCAGTTGAAGAAAATTATCAATTCTATAAGTACTCACTTTGAGTGTCTGGAAAAGTTAGCTGAGGATAAGGTTCATAAATAATTTGATGCAAACAAGTTTAGTAGATTGAATTGTATGATTGCTAATCATAAATCTTTATTAGTTACCTATGAAAAGAACATTCAAGGTGCATTATTTTAGGGTGGAAATATCTTCAAGTCATGCTTATCCTTGTCAAAATTCATTGAGGTCACTGAGAAGAAAATTAAGTAATATGAGAAATAGTTAGCAAATATTTCTCAAGCCTTTGATCCTCTAAAAAATTTTGTTGGTAAGCAAGAAGGTCAAGGCATATCCCCGCTTGACAAAATTAAAAGTATGAAGCATGGAAAATACAGAATTGTCAAAAGGGTATGTGAGCTTAGAGGACTAATTGCTCCTAAAATGGAGACAATGCTTAGTACATTGAAGGAAGCATAGGATGCTATGGTTGTTAGTGATCTGGAAAATATTGAGTCAACATAGATGTAAACCTACCTATTATGTCATCACATCACTATTCTAGAGATTCTCAAAAAGGGTTGGCACACTAGTTTAAGCCTGTTGACGAACAATTTTGTAGACATATTCAAGTCCATGTAAGTTAGAAAAGCATGTTTGTACATATGTAGTTTGTTCACATAAATTTTGTATGATTTTTGATATGCGAATTCCCGTCTTTGTCATTGATGTCAAAGGGGGAGTGTGTGATAGTGAAAAATGTCATATTCATCTCAGGGGGAATTGTGATTAATTTTTTTTTTAAAATTTGAGGATTGCAATGTATTCATGTTGGTACTAATTCTAACACTTAGTCATTTTTCACTAAGTGTTTCCATCAATGCCAAATGGGGAGATTTCTGAGAAGAGACACTGCACAAGTCATCTAGTGTTGTCATTGATGGCAACCCTAGTCATTAACCCTATTCGCACTTTAGCATTTTCCTATATCAAAAGTTAGATTGAAGTTAAATGTGTTAACTATCAAAGCTAAAATAGGGCATTTGACAGAGTTGTGCATGTTGATTCATATGTAATTTCATGTTATCATTTTGTGTTGTCGATCTTAGGTAAGGTTTTTTGATGTATGAACTATCTTATCTTTGAATCATAGGGCCTCGACTTGATTGGTGTACAAGTTTGAAGATCCAATTTATTGATTTTTAGTCTAATATTGTAGAAAGGTTGACTAGGTGAGTGTAGCATGTTGTGGATCTTTGAGGCATAATTTTTTAAGGTGTTTTGTGTTTGAGACATGTTGTTTTGGGTCCTTACTATGTTTTGGCTGACATTGTCTTGTTGACATTGATAATTGTCTATGGATTGAGCTGATAGTTTGTACATGTTTCATATTTTGTTAAAGCTGACATGCAGTTGTTCTAATCTTTAGTCCCAGATAAATATAATCAATTATTCATATCATTTTGATGTGTGATGTGATATGATGTAAAATTTAGAAGGAATATAGCTCGATTGTTTGTAGTTTCATTTGAGCAGAACAAGGATTGGTGATTTGAATTCTAGTAGAACTAAAACTATAATATGGCATTAGCAGATGCTATCTCATAGTTCATCCACTCTAGTTGTCTTCCAACTGTGACTATAAGATAGTGAGTCTTCTTTTGGGTAGTAATCCTTTTGTATTTGAGTAGTGAGCTCTAGGTAGTGTGCCTGAATTCATGTGCATTCCCCATCTGTAAACACTTATTTTGAGTATACTCATATTGTGAATTAATCTCCACCGTGGTTTTTCCCCTAACATGGTTTCCAACTAAAAATCTTTGTGTTAAGGTGTTGTGGTTGATTGACTTGTGTTCTTTCATCTTTCTTTTGGATCAATGCTATAAATTGTTTAACGATCAAGTTAATAAAATTAAATTTTGTAGAACACTGATTCACCCCCCCTCTTAGTGTTCCTTGATTCCAACAGGTTTAACTAGGGTTTCATGCCATATCTCATATTTAACCCCTCCTATCCTTGTAGACCTTCAAAAAATATTAAAATACACCTACTCACCCTGATTTCATCAAGTTCTATTTGGTTCCCAATCAACTTCTTCAATTCATCAACCCTAGCCTTGTTCCTAAGCCTTAATTCTGAACTTTCAACAGGGCAATGTGAAGAAACTCTTCCAAAGAATTTTCCAACCTTAAATTATAACTCCTAAACCTACTACTAAACTATTCAAGCCCATTCCACCAAGAGAGAGCATGTACAAAAAGGTGGAATGGCCTGTTAATACATTTTACCCCCCACAACCTTAAACCCCTATTTTCAGACCACTTGTAGCAATTAGCCTACCAAATGCTTGAAACTTAATATTAAGCCCTAAAATAAACTTTAAAATGAGGCTAAATCCTAATCTAACAATTAAAATGCATCTCAGATTGATAGCACCCTATACAGAATCATACACATGCTGTAAATGAAGAATTTACATAGAAAATGATTGAAAACAAAGTTATTTTAATGAATTTCTCCTTCCAAAACCTTCAACAACCATCCACATTGAGTTTACCACATATTTATAACTCAAACAACACCTACCAATGCCTAAAACTACCTTACAACTACCCATGACCATTGGGCTTCCCTCTAATATTCAATTTTTGCACTTTTACAATATTTCTCATGACAACATTTTGCAATTTTGCAACATTCCACCTAATGACCCCACAATGATTCAAGTGACCTAAAAATAATTACAAAATGGCCTAACATGGCCTTATTTAACATTATCATCACTAAGGAACCTATATAGACTCATTTCATCAAATGGAGCTATAAGGTGCTCTACACCATATACTCACCTATACAGTTTAGGTAGAATGAACATTCTTTCATAATTTATTGTAAGAAAGATAAAATCTTATTGTTTTAGTCTTTAATTAGTTAAAATGAATGATTATTTGTTATGATTTCTACACATGTTAATGGATGTCTTCAACTTAACCAAATTATTGTTAAAACCTAATTTTAAATCACACACTTACCAAGGTAGTTATACCTCATTTGATGTCAAGGTCGCTAGGTTCTTGTTCAAGCCCAACTCTTCCTTCTCTTAGGTTTTGTTCCTTTGAGCTCATTTTCCTAGTTGATACTTATTGATCAGAATCTCTTAGGGGTTTCAGTGTGACTGGAACATTTTAGACAACCCAAGAGACAATTTCATGCTTTTGGTGCCTTTATGATCTCTTCCTAGTGGAGGTTTCTATCTTGGGAGATTTTTTTACTAATTATAGTATCTCAAGAAACCGAACTAGAAAAAGGGCGACCTTGGGGTCTCAAGGGTGATCGTAACTAGTAGAATGGGTTAAATTGACCCTAGAATCTACTAGATGACCTAGTTTCGCTCTATCTCAAGCAACCCAATTGGTAAAAGGGGCTTCCCTAACAAGAGAAAGTGGGGCTCTTAGATAGTGAGTACATATTATAAATTTTTAGGAAATTTTCTTCAAGGGTTTTAATCTTGGAACTTTTCCTTAGTTCCCTAGTTCTTCAATGTTTATGGTACTTTGGATACATTTTGAGACATTGACCTTCCTTGTATCCAAACTCGGTTTGAGTGAATTGAGGTCTTTGTTGTCATCTCTACACCCTTTTGGATGCATGGTTATGTTGTTTATTGGTTTTGGGATGTGTTGACTTGCTATCCTCTTCCTCTTCTTTTTATTTGTAACTGGGGAAGTTCTAGTACTAAACTCAATCCTTAGAGTTGGATGATTTCCTCCCCCTTAGAAAATCACCATGGTGACTTGGTCAAGTAACTAAGTTTTTCTTCCATTAGCATCTCAATGCTTGGTGCATTAGCTTTGTCTACCTTTAGTGCTACATATGTTGCAAAATCTAAGGGTGTGTCCGTATAATTGTGCCACATAAAAAATGTTCATTTAGTAATGTCTTGGGCAAAAGATTAGGACATTACAATTCTTGAGGTAGATTTAATTTCATTGTTATATGATTTCAATAAATTTTTTAAATTTAAAAATACACTGAATTTTTTTTCTTAAAATTATTTGTGAGTAGGAAAGTATGCAGTTATGCATTCTCTGCTTCTAAGGATATGGTTGAATTTTTTTTATTTTGAACATTTTGAAAATAAAAATTTGAGAGTTTCATAGAACCTTCATAAGTTAAATAGTTTTATAAAATGAAAATTTAATTTCAAACCATGTTACTGATAAATTAATTGCATTGTTTACTTGTTAGGTAGCATTTAATACCACTTGTTAAGTGTCTTGTATTGGGCATGGAACATCAGAATATGTTAGCATGCCATGTGATCTCTTGCACAAACGATTGTACATGACAGACGGGCTACAGAGGTTATTTGCCATTAGTTTGGATTGTTCCGTCCACATTCTTATATAAAACGTAATAATACAGTTTGGCCAAACACTGTATCACATGTAGAGCATATCCTTGCAAAATTCGTCACGGGCGAACAAAATCCCATGATTGAAACCTTGAACCACCTAGGCTATAAAATCTTTCCCTGTGACGTCCTTCTACAAGCGTAAACTTGTAGTAGTTCTTGTGGGTTATTGTTTGCTTGCTTTTCTTCCTTTTCTCTGTTTGAGATCATTAAGAAAAGGTAAAGATGAGAAACGGTGCAGTATTGGTTGCAATGGGTATGATCTGTTTAGCCATGAGCATGGGTTCTCTAGTGGAAGCACGGCATTACCATTCATCTCCGTCTTCCTCTTCATCAAGTGGAGGAAATTCATCAAGCTGTCCGCTAAATGCACTGAAGTTAGGAGCGTGTGTGGATGTGCTGGGAGGGCTGGTAAACGCTACCATTGGAGATCCTGTTGTCAATGTTGGGATGTGAAGCCCAACAGTCATTCGACCTTTCATCTCCTCCCAACTCTTCAGTTCATAGCTAAATATGAATGTATAAGTATATGTGTATAGTTCATGTATTGGATTATTGGAGATTAATAAGAGTTGTTCTCTGCTTTCTTGGTGGATGTAGCCATTTATGGTGAACCACGTTAAAACTTGTGTTATGCTGTTTTTCTGTGTGTTTATTTCTTGTTTATTCATCTTGTTGTTAGATATGTTTTATCTGCTCCTTAATTCTCAACAATTGGTATCAGAGCTCAGGTAGAGCCAAGGAGTAGATATGGAAGATAGTGTACTTCTGTTAACAGAAGACGAAATTGAAACAAATGCTTGGGTGCTAGATACAGGAGCTTCATTTCATATTACTTCATGTAGGGAATTTTTCAAAACCTTTCAAAGCGGTGTTTTTGGTAAGGTCCTTCTTGCAGATAATAAATCTCTTGATATTGTTGGCATAGGAGATGTTTTGGGGAAACTAACAAATGGAAAAAGTTGGTTGTTAAGGGATGTTCGGTATGTCCCTCAATTGAAACATAATTCAATTTCAGTTGGGCAATTGAGTTCTCAAGGATGTGGAGTCAATTCTGGACTAAGTAGATGGAAGGTGACAAAAGGAGCCCGAGTGATTGCAGAAGGCAGCAAATTAAACACTTTATATGTGCTAGAGAGTCACAATGAGGTGGGAGCTGTGAAGGCAATGGTGGATAGTGACATGGAGCCTTGGTTCAAGAGGCTTGGTCACATGGGCAAGCAAAGTCTTGAGAATTCGCATAAAATGAATCAATCTCCGAAGTTGAAATCAACGAAAGGTAAGAAGAGGGTCACATTTGATCTTCTAGAGGAGCAAGAAGAAGTGAGGAATTCCATGAAACGTAAGGTGAGAAATTATGATCACAATTCCACAAGTAAAAAGTTAAAAGCACAAGTAGTGCCTCATGAAGAAACAACTGTTGCTGTTGTTGAATGTGGAATTTTGTTGATGGAAATAGATGAAACTCCCTTGGTTGCACAATCTGTTGTAGAAGCCACTCCAATGGATGAAGATATGCCATTTATTGAAATAGAATTGCATGCAAATGAAGCTAGAGAGGCTGAGAGTGCAACGGTGGCCACTTTGGAGGACTTTGAGAAGAAAGACCTATAGGTTGGCAGTGGCAGGAAAGGTCCAGATGATGAAGTTGAGAAAGAACTTGAAGAAGATGGAGAGGTAGACGTGTTTGAGGAATTCAAAGAATTTGAAGGAAAAATAATGAGCACTCCAACTCTAGTCTGCGGGCATCCCGTTAAAGAGAAGACCTTCGTGGTGGTAGAGTTTCCGTGTGTGGTTCGTGATATGGATGCGGCAGAGTCGGACGCGGAGTTGAAGCTTGTGGGAAAATATGGGCTTAGAAACAAGACAGAGTTGTGGTGGTTGCAGGATGTGTCACATGAAATGGCAGAAAAAGAAAAGGTTCCTCGCAAGAAAATAAATTCATTTTCCCTCAAGATAGATTATTTCCAGGGTTTTGGAAAAGCCAGTTTGAAAAACGCCTCAAAGAGTATTCATTTTGATTTCACTCAAGGTTCTCTACAGCATAATTATGAAAATATAGGGTATGTGAGAGTTGACGAGGCCATGTCGTGGATGAATTCCATTGTCTGAGCCACGGTGGCATACTTGCTAGCACCCATCTTGAACTCACTGCCTCCACATGGCAGCACCTTCGACTCTGGACCCCTGGTGATGAGAGATATTCTAGCGGTGATGCGTGAGATGATTGCAAAGGAGGTGGGGAAGTTGGAGTGTATTTTGGCCAGTCTGAGAGATGAGGCAGGTGATTTTGGCCAGATTAGGGCGCTTACAAAGTTGTGCGAGATTCTGTCATTTTCTTCTAATGAGTTTCGGGAGGCACAAAATGAGAAGGAAGTTGATTTGCTAGATCTGAGTCAAGCCACATTTTCTTCTGAACAGTAGGAGGAAAAATTTGCATCGACCTTTTCACTAGTGGGCCTTCATCCACATCTGTATACACAAAGAATTGGGAGACATTTTCAACTTTGAAGGGACCTGAGTCATCATCGAATGGGATAACTTCAGCATGGAAAACTCCACTGGCAGTAAATGGCAAGGAAGGATGGGAGCTAGTGAAGCCTGCGTTGCAGGCTTTGGAAATGACCTTTCGGTTTATATCGTCGATTCTGTTTGATGCAAGGCTTACCATGCATGACTTAACTTTGATGGTTGATCCAGCGAATGAAGAAAAGGTAGTGTTTGCCAAGTTTGGTTCTGAGGCAGATGAAGAAATTATGGCTCCGATTAAGTCTGTTTTGTGGGCCACTTGGGATGAGCATCATGTTAAGGAGAAATTTAAAAGGTATGGTGAAATTGAGAATGTAGAACTGGCATGTAATATGCCTTCTTCCAGGCATAAAGAATTTGGTTTTATTAATTATGCAACTCGTCAAGCAGCATTGGCATGTATTGAAGGTGTCAACAAGAATGAGCTTTCTAATAACCCTGTTACTATGGTTTTTCAATTTATTCAATCTAAGTTGGAAGAACAGTTACACAGTTTTGGGCAAAAGGAGACATTACGGTGTTCGACACTTGAGAATGAGGGAAAATATTTGTACATTGTCACCAATAAGGTAGACACTAGTTTCTTCGATCCACTTCAAAGTAGTTACAAGTTCCATTTTCTAAATGATTTTAGTTACCTATGGGTTGCGAACAATGAGTGGTACAATGAGACTGTAACTTTCAGCTGGGGGAAACCAGTGGAATTTGATGAAAATGACACCCAGGAGTGCCTGCAAGATGAGCCCTTGTTCATGATACTTGCACAAAACATTTAGGATTATGTTGAACAGATGCACCAGGTCTATGAGGCCATGAAAAAACTGGCAGAGAGGCAAACCAGGACAGATGTTGGTGGTGTGTCTTGGCCCGTATTCAAATGGGCAGGTGGTAGAGATGATAAATATTTTTTCAAGATTGTGTTAATCTTCGTTCTATCTGACTTGGTATGGAAAAGATTGATTCGCTGTGTTTGTGAGCAGTCATTGGTAAAACTCAAATCTTCAATGGGTCTAGTTGTAGTCTGAGTTCATAGGGAAATGCAGGGGATGTCATGCAATGCATGGCTGTACGGTTGGACTTCATGGGGGATATTGTTGGGATGTGAAGCCCAACAGTCATTCGACCTTTCATCTCCTCCCAACTCTTCAGTTCATAGCTGAATATGAATGTATAAGTATATGTGTATAGTTCATGTATTGGATTATTGGAGATTAATAAGAGTTGTTCTCTACTTTCTTGGTGGATGTAGCCATTTATGGTGAACCATGTTAAAACTTGTGTTATGCTATTTTTCTGTGTGTTTATTTCTGTTTATTCATCTTGCTGTTAGATATGTTTTATCTGCTCCTTAATTCTCAACAGTCAACAAATGCTGCCCTGTTCTGCAAGGCGTTTTGGAATTGGAGGCAGCCCTGTGTCTGTGTACAACTATTCGGGCTAAAGTTCTGAACCTCAATATCATCCTTCCCATCGCTCTTGAGCTCTTTGTTCAATGTGGTCTCACCCCACCTCCTGGATTCAAATGCCCATCTCTTAGTTAAAACATGACAACGTAATGCCACAATTTCTAGTACGTAGATTTGGACTTGGTATGGGATTTGGTTTCTTTCAGTATTTGTTTAAGCGTATTCTGGATTTCTGGTACTTTAATTTGGCAATCTTTAGCGGCTTTGACTGAGAATATACGTAATTCGTATATTCACGTCGGCTCTGTAGGAATAAAATTGCACTGGTGTGATTGAGGGCCTTCAAGTTGGCTCCCAATAAGTCAATGTGATATATTCTTATATTGATTTGCAGCTTTTTATTATATAAGTGTTAATATTTTATATTTTCCATCAAAGCAGTATATTACATATTTTTGGATGAAAGGAGCGCTCAAGTAAATTATGTGCTAAATAAGTCATAAGATTGTGTTCAGGGTTATAGTTTCTATGTTCTTTTGGTGTTGATTTAGTCATCAATCGCTTTATTCGTGAAATAGTAAAATAGTAATTTTATATTTCGTTTTGATTAATAGATATATAATTTTCTTAGTTACATTATTATTTTTAATTATTAAATTGAAAGATATTTAAGTATTGACTTAATTAATTTTAATAATAGTTAGTTTTAATTAATTTTCATGTATAATAATATTTATAGTATAATTTATTTTGGTTAATATATTGTAAGTTCATATTGTCATTAATAAATTTATTGGATCTCTTCTATCATTAGAAATGTAATCTTTTATTTTTCTCATATTTCTCTTTGATGAAACCCTAGAGGTAATAGGAATCTAATTAGATTTTAATCTATTTACTACAAATAGAGTTAATTAGACTTGTTCGAACTAATTTTGATATATTTTGCCACTAATGAATTTCTAGATCTAATTCAGGTTTATATAATATCAAATCTTTGATAATGTCTAATTTATTTCATGTTGAATCTTCTTTTCTCTTAAATAAAAATGTAGACCTAATCTTAGTTGAAACTATTATTGAAAATATAAGATAGAGCTTTCTTCCAAGCAAGAGATTTGGCAATTGTATGTCATTATCAGTCATAGCAAGGCTTTCTATCCCATGACACTTCTTTGTATGCCATTATATTATTATTCTATAATATTATTAAAGGCTATCGGCTTCAGTTGAGTGTATAAATTAAAATCCAAACCAAAAACACATAAAGAGATGACTGGTCTTATAAAATAAAATAAAATACAAAGACCAACGGAGGAAGCAAGACTCGTAAAACATAGAAACCATACTTTTCATTTATCGCAAAATGGTATGTACAAAGAACTTTCATATTAAGGTCAACAAAAAATTATAGATAGTTTCACTGCTGTTGTATATGACTAGTTTTCTATGTATGTCTGGATTTGTACTATATGATTGATTTTTCTGTAACTTTCAAAAGATGTAAAATATTTTGTTCTTCTTCTGGAGTTTCTTACTAGTGCACTACACTCCCTTCTCTTCAGTCTCTATTATTTTCAAAAAAATCTAATGTTGTTGCAACTTCTCTATCCATCCTTCAAAAATCTCTTTGCTACTACTACAAATTCTCTTTTTTTCAAAAAAATTATAGATCTAAAAAATTCTTCTTTTATTTTACCACAGCAAAAAAATTCCTCATTTCAATTTTGAATTTTACCTAAGAAAATTTAATTCATTGTAAAGTAACAATAACTACTTTAGTTGGCATTGAAAGGAAAGAGGGGACAAATTTATTAAAAAAAATGGATGGGTTTTTCTTTGAGAGACTCAAGATTAGAATAAAATTCTAACACTCTCACTAAATCCTAAGTTGTTTGAACCTTATTTTATATTTTAGGAATTAAAGTTATCAATTTTGGAGCTCTTTAAATCTATTTTGTACACAAAATTATAAAGCTAGATTGAGGTTTCTATAGGTGATACCACTTCAATGATGCCCAAAATACTTGTGAGGCACTCAAAACTATCTCTTGTAAGTGGCTTCATAAAATTTCCATCCGATACTACTTTTACCTATAAAACTAAAATTTGACTTCACCATATTCAACTAGTTCCCTTATGAAGTGATGCCTAATATCTATGTTCTTTCTTTATCCATGGAAGACTAAGTTCTTCATCAAGACTATTATGATACAATATCAAAAAAATATGTTTGTGTCATCTTTTTTCCCTTCTTTCAAATTTACTAGGATTCTTTGTATTCAAATATCCTAACATATTGTTGCATTTGTTGATGTGTACTCAACTTTAATTATGGAAATAAAAGAATGGGTTGTTTCTTATAAGCTTGTTAAAAAGATTCTAAAACTGAGTGGAACACATTTCCCAATGCACTCTTTCTATCATATACACTTCTTTCCCAATCACTATTAGTGGGTCCAACCAAACTAAACTAGTTTTCTGTAGTATATAAAAAACTATATCCCTTTGTATTATTAATATCCCTTAAGATTCTTTTACCTTATTTCCAATGTGCATCCTTTGGTTTCTACACAAATCTAAAAATTGGGCTTATTGCATGCATTATATCAGGCCTAGTTGTTGTAGTATATAAAAAACTATATCCCTTTGTATTATTAATATCCGTTAGGATTCTTTTACCTTATTTCCAATGTGCATCCTTTGGTTTCTACACAAATCTAAAAATTGGGCTTATTGCATGCATTATATCAGGCCTAGTTGTTGACAAATAGATTATAATTTCAATTATTCTTTGTACAGAGTACATTCACATTGCAGCCAAAATATTCCTCACTTAATTTCAAAATTATGATTATTGATGTTAGTATAGGCTTTCGTGTGGAAAATCATTTCTGAAGGAAAAAACCAAACTCCTAAATCACAACTCAACATGATATCTATAAACAAAGGTTATAATACAACTTCAGAACCAAGCTCTTTCAAGAACCTTCAATAATAGGGTTTCTGACACAAAATTGATAGAATAATGGTACTAATGAAAAATTAGAATATTCCCCATACAAACTACTCGACAAGAATATAAAATTTATAAATTTTACAATAGAAACTAGAAGATTTTAAGATGAATGCTAAAGATTTCCAGATGGAATAAATTCAACACCTATTTGTGTGTAGATGACCTCCTCAACATGGAAGATACCACCGAAACACTCTAAGGTGACCCACAATCCATTTGCACTTAGTCAATGCTTCTTGTGGAATGCTGCCATGTACAACCTTTGTAGTAGATATATTTCTTATATATACTATTATTGCAATAACTTAACCCCAATGTTCATTTTGAATTCCAATGGATTTCAACATACTTTTTTCCATATTCACAATGGTTCTATTTGAAAGGAAGCAAGGTAAGAGAAAACAAATTCCTACACCAATATACTATGGGGATATAGTTCATTATAAAATGTCCCATTAGTTATAGTGAGAATATGCACATACATAAAATTAAACATGGATATAAGAAATAATACCATAACACAATATATGTGTGGGTAAAAGCCTTTCTTGAAAAAACCCCCCACTCCAAAATCACAAATCAATGTATTGTCTATAAAAATAGTTAGAATATAATTTCAAAGCTAAGATATTTCAAGAGTCTTCAATAATAGGATTTGTGATGCAATTCTAGTAGCATAAAGGTACTTATGAAAAATTATAAGTTCACCATACAAACTACTCCACAAGCATCTAAGTTATAGATTTTAGAATACAAAATTAGAAGATTCTAAGATGGATGCCAAATATGGACACATGTAAGAAATACAACACTTTTGTGTGTAGACAACCTCCTTGACATGTAAGCTACTTGCACACATGCAACACTATTGCATGCTTAGGTTCCCATAGAATTAAGTCTTAGTTGTCATTTTATTTCTTATTTGAATCTCTTACACTATCATAATTTTTCATATAACAAGTGTATCATCAAATCTATCAAAATTTTCCATAAAAGCTTACAACATGACACATGACATAAAGTTATCTACATAATGGGGTACACAAAGTGGGATTCATGCTTTCTAAAATTTCAAATTCTTGTCATCCTAGTAACCTTCCATATAGGATGTCAACTCACCAAATTTTCTCCCATCGTGTGACATCATAAGATGAACATAAAATAGGAATATATTAAATAAATTAAAAATAAAGCAATATTAGGATTGCAAATGTTGAGAAACCCTAATCTAAAATATCCCTTTTGTCAAACACCTTTCAAGACACAACAATAAAATAGTTTCTAGGGGCCAAAGGCCAATGAAATTTGAACACCATCTAAAGTTCTCCATTCTCATAGGCTTTGTCAAGGAATTTGCATCACTAGATAAAGTGTCAACCTCCCATCCTCTACCATGTAATGAATAGAATGGTATTGAACATAAATTAGGTTTTTCCTTGCATGGAAGGTAGGATTATTCACCAAACATGTGGCACATTAACCATCACAACAAATAGTGACCATTCTTGCATCAATTCCAACATCATAACATAATATCCTAAGATAAATTTATTCCTTATAAGAATGAGTAGCTACCATGTGCTTTTCTTCTACTATGAAAAAATATGCAATAACTTGTTTCTTACTTATCCAACTAATAACACCACAAAAAATCCTAAAAATAACCCTTTGGTGGATCTTTACTATCAATTTCACCTACCTAAACTAATTCCATATATCCATGAATATTGATTAAATTTTGAGGTATTATAGGATAACCATAAAAATAAGGGAATACTCAAAAGAACCTCAAAAATATATAAAGACCCTCTTCAATACATTCCAGTTTACCAATCTAGGATTATCCATAAATCGATTAAGGACTCCCATTACTTGGGTAATGTTTGGCCTTGCATAGATCATTACATAAATTAAGTTTCCAACATCACACACATAATTTACTCTAATCATATCTTCCATCTCATTAAGATATTTTAGAAAATCCTCCATAGATAACTTTACCCACTATAAATAGGAACACAGAACAATCTACATGTTGCAATGCTAAATCTCACCAACACCGAGTTTACATGCATACTATGGCTCAATAAATTTTTTTTCTAGCTTAGTATCTTTCGATCTCCATCCCAAGATATATGTAGATACCCCTAATTTTTTTTGTCTTATACTATACCAACAACTAGGTAAGTGCAAGAAGTTGGGTCACCAAATTGTTAAAAAATAGGAAGTGTTTTTCTAGATTTTCAAAATTTGTCATAGTTGGAATTAAATTTTGAAGCAATTGTACATTGAATTTAAAAAATTTCTAGTGATGTGAAAGATAGTATTTTAAGTCTAGTTTTCAAATATGCAATTTCTTCTAATACCCATATGATACAAAATAATTTTTAATATGCATATATAAAAACCACATTTTAAAAGTCATTTTTTTTAGGACCATAGCATGCATGTGTATGGACAACATAATATGACCTAAATAAATGTATATTTCTAGTTCCTTTTAGGGAAATATGTGTATTATACTGAAGATTAATGAGGATATTTTTTATAATTGTTTTCTAAATACTGGCATGTAGAAACTTACTTGGCACACATTGCTTGTTTGAAGAAACTACTTATATAGAAGTAAGCCACAATAAGAAGGATATAAAATAGGGTATCCAAGCACTTAGGTGTATCCTAGATCAAAAAAGTGATAGAACCCAAAGTAAGAAGAGATAGGTCATCATGTGTCTATATCAAGAATTTTTATTTATTATAGTTTTCTTAAAATAGGTGGTTGATATAGAGAAGTTTCCTTTGTAATAAAATTAACCTTGTTGATAGCATAAAAAAAAACCTAAATTATGGTTTTCTTATTTAACTAAGTATTCATGTACAAGGGCCCACTCTTTATGCCAGTAGCATGCCAATCAAATAAAATTATATGGCAAGGTCAAGAATGTTGAACCCACTTGAAATGGTCGATGGTGAGAATCCACCATACTCACCATTTTCTAAAATAAGAAGGGGGTATAACAACACAAGGAGTATAATCAAGACTAATGAAATTGGAAAAATGTTGCGGAAAGGTTTTAGTATTATTTATTAGTTGGAAGTGATCTAAAGGGTGGAAGTTTAATTATATTATTCTTAAAAAATTTGCATTATAGTTTAGAAAGATTTAACTAGTTTTGTAATCTATGTGCATGCCTCTAAGGTAGTACAATAGGAATATTGAAGGTTTGATAATTTTTTTATAATATAGAATTTGTTGAAATATTTATTTTTTTATAACATTGAGAAGAATAAGAACCACCTTGGGCATCAAAGGGGTTTCTTAAGGTAGATAGCTCCCACTAATTCATCAATTACTAATAATCATGCAATGCGGTGCAAATGTGTGAAAGAATTGTATTTCATTAAGATAAATGTTTCTTCTTGTGAAGGCTATAGATTACCAATGAAAACACATTGTATATTGGAGGTTGAAAATTTCTGCATAATATTTCAGAAGAAATATTTATATAAAAAGTATAATAAGTTACCTTCTAATCTTTTCCTTTCCTGTAGTGGATGAGGTTAGTAAATGTGACCTACAATATAATATTTTCTTGGAAATCCTCTAGGATCTGATTTATTAGTTTATCAAAATTGTTTATGAAATTATCAAGAATTAATAAAAGGTACACTAATGTGATTTCATTCAGAGACTACAAGAAAAATTTTGTTAGTAAAGCATCCTAAAAAGTAAAATTACTACACAAAGTGGTGAAAGCAACACACGTATTTGAGGGCCTCTTTACCATTGTAATTCTTCAAACTTTCCACATAAAACCTTGTGGGTAATGGGGAAGCAAGGATTTATAAGGAAAGATGACTTCTACAATAGTAAGGGGGGATGAGTGGCTAAGTGGAAGTGACAACTATAAAAGTGAGTTAGGTTTGTAGTTGGCCAATTTTTTCCATGCGCTAGTTTATGATGGGATCTATATATTGTGCATGAAAGAGGTAGATGTGTGGAGTAAAGAATGTGAGAATAGTGGATCCAAAGGATAAAGATGTGCCAATTTTTTATTTATAAAAGTTAAAATTTAACCCAATAGGAGGTAGAATAATTGTGGGTATGGGTGTAGCATTCATCATGTGAATGATCAAAAACTACTATTAACATATAAAATTATGTGTCAGTGATATTAGAGTGTGAATCGCTTATGTTTGTGAAGACTAAGATATAAGTTGGGACATTGTGATGGAAGAAATGCACTAGGCTATAGAGGAACTTCAATCCCTTAGGATTATTGCTTAGCTTGGTTTAGATAGTGTTAATGATAATCACCACTTTAGAGAGGGTATCCTTGGCTAAGAAGTATTAAAAACAATTCAAGTGTTGGTCAAGATTTTTCAAATCAGAATCTTTGAGGGTAGCCTCATAATAAAATCCCATATCCACATGAGAAGTGGTAGATGGGGAATCATTTTCTATTATTATTGGATAAAGGGATGAATGCATGCTAATAGAGAAATGTTCATGTGAAAATTGAGAAGTAGTGTGAATAGAGGTGGTGAAAGGAAATGAGTAATATATTTTGTATGTGTGTTTAGGATTCATCAAAATACATTAATGAGTACAGATATTGGGTTGTAAAACTCAAAATGTTTACAACACACAATCTAAATTTCTTGATAGTGATGAAAGAGACACAATCTAAATTTCTTGATAGTGATGAAAGAGTGTTTTGAAAAAAAAAAAATCAAAGAAATATTTTGTGTAATATGGTGAGAAGTCACTAATATGTAGAGAATTTAAGTTTTACAAAGTGAATATATCTTGAGAGCTAACTTGAACATTTTCGCTAGAATAAACTAATATTTTAATTTTACCTAAAAATTCTTTGATTATATGTTTTCTAAAGAGTTTAGTTCTTAAGAAATGGGATATAAATAACTAACTATACTACATTCTAAAAATGAACTAGTGAAAATATCTCATGACAAAAAATGTTTACAAATTTTATAAGGGGTCAAAATCTATAAATCTTTAAATAAATATATTTTTAATATAATTTAGAAGCAAAAGTAAAAAATAATATTTCGATAAAATAAAAGATTATTTTCATGTAGTTTGCTTCAGAATTTTCTTAAGTATTTGAAAAAAATGTCAAAATTTATAAGTGAGGGTGATTTCTTACACAAGCTACATTATTATTTTGTATTCATATTAGTGATATTGACAAAAAAAATTCTTATGTTCTTTCTAAAATTATAGGCATAGAGACATTGGAACTTGAATTGCATAAGAAGGAGAAGATCTATGTACATATCAAGATGCACCTTTGATCATATTCATTAATGAATAAAAAATAAAAAAAAAATTTACTTTCTCATAGTTAGACTGGCACAACACAAAGTGATGACGAGATGGGTGTGGTTTTCTAAAGAAAGTTAATAATCTAGAGGCTATCATAGATCTCTAGTAGATAATGGATTTTGACACCTCCCTTGATGTTTTATGAGGGTCTCATCTTATCTCTATTTCAAAAGTTGTGATAATTTTGTTTCCTCCATTTGTAACATTTTGAGGCTTATGCTCTTTTTTGGCCTCTATGCACCTCTCTCTGATTTCTATGGACATTTTATCTATGTTTTTCGGTCCCTTGACTACACTTATGTTGTAAGATTTTATTATACTCTTATGTATTTCCACTTACTATCCATATATATAGTTCACGATTTTTTCCTTTAGTTAAAAAAAATATTTAATTTTTATTTTTAATTAATTAATAAATACAATAAAATATGTTTTAAATAGTTTATGACTCACTGGCATGGAATAAGCTTAGGATAGTTTATCAATATGAGGAGTATCACACCTATTGAACCATATCAATGTTAGACTCATATATATGAATATATCTTCCTTTCAATTTTGGAGTGTTTATGTGTAAATGTTGTTATTAGTTATTTGATGTTTAATTAAGTAAAAGTGTGGTACTTTTAAAAAACAATGAGTACAGTTTTTTTTTTTATCGGTAATAATAATGAATTTTATTGCTCATAGAAATCATTATTACATCCTAATATCATAGAAGACCATATAAATACCCCTACCATCACCTTTGCCTGGCACTCATGAGTCAAAAGCACTCTCACCGCCCATTCATCATTAACCAATTTCCCCTTTGGTTTGATGATACTATTCAACATTCTAAAAAAACTTCCCACTTCAATAAAAATACTTCTAAGGAGACAAAACATCAACTGCTACCCAAAAAACCTGGCCCCCATTACAGAGAACCACACCCGAAACCACCACTAGTTTCAAAACATTAATACAATTGTATTAACACAACAATGAATAAAGTTGTAATGCACAAAAATTTACACTAAAATACACTTAAGGACAAAACAAAAATTTCAAATTTTGACCATAAGCACTAACAAAATTCCCAAAGACTACTTCCTACATGTGAACCTCATGAAAGCCTAACAAAAATTATACCAATAATTAATAAGGACCTTGGCCATCAACACAATTGAATTGACAATCATGATCCAATTTCAAATGGAGATATAGAATCCACATCACCAAGGTAGGCTTGATTAGTTCCACTAACTCATCAATAAACACAGACTTAGTTCAAGTTACAAGTTATGCAAATAATATACATGTATCAATAGTAACTTTAAATATTTAATAAGAGGACAAGCCTAGGGGCCAGACCTAATTCCTTGGGGGCTCGTCTCTGATAGCCTTGCCTACGTATATATTTTGTAGAGGAACCGTAGTTTGACACTTTGAACTTTCACAAAACGTATTAACATATAGGTTCAGCTCACCATTGATCTTACAATAGTTTAGTAAGTACACATAATAGTTAGCAATGGACTTAAAACCCACACTGGTTGGGTCGACAATAATGAATAGCATCAAAGCTCTCAAATCACAAGATACTATAATAAGGGTAAACAAAGTATTATTATTGGTATGCCCATAAGACCTCCCACTAATTTTACAAACAAATGATGATATAGACAACACTCATATAAAATATAGCATTATCCCATACAAAATAATTGACCTATTCTTAACAAAAGATATTATATCAATGAGTTCACACAAAATATCATCTTACACACAATTATATGGTTTTTTTGAGAAAAACTCAACAAGGAATAGATACGCCAACTCTCTCTAGGTAATTTCATTTAAACATAATAGTATAGGTGGACACTGATTATGTAGAGAGCACAAACAATACTCAAGCACACAACCAATATAATGCTATAATAATCTACTATCTTAATTGTTGGAGCAAATCTAATTAAGAAGGAAAATTTGATAATAAATTGCTCATAACAATTTTCAGCTTGCTGATCACAACAAAATAGATGATATTGAAACAACGATAACTTTCACAATTCTAAACGAAATTTATAACTTTAATATAATATGGAAAGGGGAAAGACCAAAGATTAAAACCCAGAAATCGTTTAACGTAAATCTCAAATATGTGCAAGCAGATTTTTTTGCAACACAACTCATAAACTTACTCAAAACAATGGTTTGACCATAAGATAATAATAACATTAATCATAGTATGAATTGTTGAATGCCAAGCAAGGATTAGATTGAATTAGAAGACCTTCAAAAACAACAGCAGATTGAGAATCTCTAAGGTCAAATATCAGGAAGAATAAAAGGTAGAAAATGAGGTAGTAGTTTATCAGCAGCTGGAAATAGACAACTTAATCATTCTAGATCATTTTCTGAGTATTAAATCTAATTTGCAAAATTAATTATCAGTAATAGATTATGAACCATAAGGATCTCATATTTATAATAAATGGCGTAAACTATTATATTTGTGAATTAGAGATTAGTATAT
>VDFB02330320.1:0-14433 GCA_007258455.2 Sequoia sempervirens
TAAGGGTATGCATTTTACTACACTACATTCATAAAGCCCTAGAAAAGTGAGTGTAAATGTACACCTTACAACACCATAAATAAGGCATAATTAACTATTTTATTTAATAAGGCCCTAAACTTTATGTAAATGTGTAAAACATATTATAACACTAAATTAAGGAATAATTTAGTCCTTTTTATTAATGTTAATTCCCAAATTAAGTGTGAAAAAGTGATACTTCTCCCTACACTACACCTTCTTTACAACTTCTTCTTCTTCAAGCTTTCCACCAAGACCTCTGACGAAGTCAATAGTCTCATTCACCTTAAGCATGTAGCTTTTAATGTTTTCATATTTTGACATCCAAATGTTCTCAAATATGATCTTTATAGTCTACATCTTAACTTGCTTGACCTTATCATCTCCTTTATAAATACTTTCCAATTTTGTACAGATCTCTTTAGCAATTTTTAGATTCATAACTTTTAATTGAGTTCAATATTAGAAAGACCACATAAGAGAGAAATTGCATGCTTTACCCTTTTTTTCATAGGCCTTTATCTCATCATCAGTATTCAAACCATTTTTAGGAATAATGTATCCAGTCACAACAAACTTCCAAACTCCATATCACAGGGATACCAAGAAACCTTCCATCCTTGTCTTCTTGAATGCATAATAGAGGAGCATCTCTCTTTTATATCATCCTAGATTTACCTCAAGAGGTTAAACTTTCTTCCAGGGAACCTTTCTCTAGTACTAATGATTAGTTGAAAAATGGATGGATAGAATATCACGTTTCTCTAACTATCATTCAATAATTTCCTAGGAATCCTAATTGGACTGACTATCAACTTCACAAGGTGATTCAACTATCAACAAGGAGGATCTAGGAGGGGGATCTTTAAGCCTTTAGGGGTTCACCACCAAGCCATGTTAGAAAAAAGCAGCACTTAGAGTGGGGTTAAATCAGTCTTGTGCAAAAATTAATTTTATTATTCTGATCTTTAACTTACTTAAGCATTCAACAAAATAAATATGCATGAATAGATAGAATAAAATCAAAACACCATAACACTAGGAATTTTACATGGAAACCCTATTAGGGGAAAAACCATGGTGGATGGCCAATCCACAATGTAATATGAGTATACTCAAAAGAAATATTACAAAATAGAAATGAACTTGCATTTAGGAACACTACCTAGAGCTCACTACCTTACAATGATTTGGATTGAATCTAAAAGGGTGAATTGATAGAATAGTATCTACAATGCTTGATTATAGTTCTGGTTAAGTTCTATGGTCAATCTTTTGTCCTTCAGATCAATTCAACAATTCTACTCTATTTTGCACAAACTTGCTATGCTAAAAAAATTAATGCACAAGTGAAACTATGCATAATTTCCTAATTTCCCTTATGATATTTGTAACACAATTCTATACATACAACCTACAAAATGATAATATTGATAACTTATATATATCTACATCAAGGATCTTGTCATTACAATTCGGCCTTCAACAAAGTACAAAGTATTCTTCATGCGTCTACTCAAATCATGAACAATTTTTGATGCACACCCATACAAGTTAGCCATGACATAGCTTGGACCCAAAATAAAATGCTTAAACATAAAAAAATTTAAATAATTACTCCTTATACATCCAGAACATGCCACATTCATTGAGTTGGCCACAATGAGCAAATAAATGGAAAGACATCCTATCAAATCTCCTAACTCATACATCGATTAATGCAACACCACAAAATTCAATAATAAGATAACATACATGGTTAAAAAAATTTGTTGGGGATCCACAACTAAAAAATATGATCCAGTGAAGCATATAGATTTACGTAGTAACTAGATACCTTGTTATTCATATTTTTGTTAGTAATATTTTGTTCTCAACTCCTTCTGTCGGTATGACCACATTTTTATTTGTGGAAAAAAATAGTGACTTCATTTTCCATCAATGAAAAAATTAGAAGCCATATGCCAACAATCTCGCCCTTTGACATTGATGTCAACACTTAGTGACTAAGTGCCGAAACTAGTAAGTACAATGCCAAAGTTCAAAATTTCAAAACACATCTTCTTTTCAAAACACTACTCCCCCTTAGAATGTCAAAGCATTTTTCACTACACTCTCTCCCCTTTTGACACCAATGACAAAATTTGGGAATCCAAAATTTCAAAATTTCAAGACTGTGCTAGCATAATCTATGACTTCAAAAAATTTGAAGACATCCGCAAAGTCATTCTTCAACACACTTAAGTTTGAGTCCCAAAGACTTTTCAAAATTTCCAAAATGGTTATGTGACCACAAAGTAAATAAGACAATTTTTTTGCGGCTTCAAGATTTACTGGGTCAAGAGCATCCATAGCATCTTTAGCCTCTTTCAATGCATTCACCATTATTTATATTTTTGGACTGATTAGTCCTCTAAGTTTGCATACTCTCCCAATAGTCCTTTCATTTTCAAGCAAAGAAATTACCTGACCTTCTTGTTCACCAACATTACCAGCTAATGGGTCAAAAGCATTAGAAATAGTGACCACTATTTCTCAATATCCTTCACTTTCTTTTCATTTGCTTCAGTGAATTTAGACAAGACTAAACAAGACGTACACTTTTCCTCCTTCAGAAAAAGTATCTTGAACATTTTTCATGCAAGTGGCTAATAGATTTTTGTCTTCTGCAATCAGTTATTTCAAACTACCAAATCTCTTTTCCTTAAACTCCTTCGGCACCTTAATCAAGGCTGATTTCTCAAAAGATTCAAAGTGAGAACTTACAAAATTTATTAGCTTCCTTAGCTCATCGAAAGAGGAACCAAATAGATCCATAACATGGCTATGCATTAATTTTTGTAGAACTCCAGATGCAAGGCTTAGCAATTCATTGTCTTCTATATGATACTTTAGAATCTTCTCACTAGATTTGGCTTGAGCAATTGAGGCAACCTTTATCATCTGAATTGGGGAAAAAGTGGATAGATTGATTGAGGTTTTATCCAATTTTGGATCTAATTCTTCCTACTGCTCCATTAGAGATCTCTTCACTTCCTCTACTCTAATTTCTTGAACTATTTTTTCTTCACCCTTGGGTTCTACAAATATTGTTTATGGGTTTCCTTTAGGCACTTCAACCTTTTCAATATGCACCTTCTTCTACTTAGCTAACACCTCCTTAGGAACTTTAACTTCCTTAGGTGTCTCTGTGTTTTCCACTTTAGGAGGAGTTTGGAAATTTTCAATATCAACATTCACTTCCTCATATCCAGTATCCACTTCTTCAACATTTATCTTATTCTTTGATAGAAACTCTTCCAAAATATTCTTGGTTTCCCTAACAACAACATCAATCTCACCAATCATGATTCTATTCACCATTGTCTTGCTCTTGAATTTTTTTTCACCTTTTCAAGGAGTGAATTCATCTCCTCTATTGACATCTCTGGACATAAATCAACAGGAATTCTTTTCTTGATGTTCTCTTCTTCTGTTCTGGCACTTAACCTTCTAGACTCTAAAATATTATATAGACTCTTGGGCAATCTAGACATGATTTCAACAAGAAATTTATTAAAATATTCATATGTTTTATTGTGACCTCTTTAAGAGTACTCTATTTGGATTCATCAAAACCTTTGTACCATTCGAAAAGTGGCTTGAAATTACCATCTTTGACAACTACATTCTCAACTTCCTCAATTGACATGTAGGGTATGTCAACTTTTTCCTTTTTCTCTGCTTCTTCTTTACTAGAAAAATTTCTCTTGTTTAACTTGACAACCTGAGTCCCAACAACCTCTATTTCTTTTACAAATTCTTATGATTTAGTCCCTTCCTCTTCATCTTCAAAAGAAGCTTCATGTGTTGTACTTTTATTCTTCTTTATTTTTTTGGAAGCCTTGACTTGAGCTAGCTAGGCTACAGGGGAATTCCTAGTAGATCTAGTGTGAGTAGAATATTTTCCCAGACTACCAGAATTTGTTTTTACTTTCTCTTTTCTTGCTTCAGCCTCATCTCTCTTCCTTCTCACTTCTTTCAATTTCTCCATAGGTATGCCCATATTTTCAGCAAATACTTCAACTTTTTTTACACTTCTATCTATCATAGGTTTCTTCAATTTCAAATGAACCTGAAATATTTTCTCTACATAGTTTCCAAATCTTTCTTCTCCTGGATCCTAAGGTGAACTCAACAAGTGTTTTGTATACATTTTCAAAAATTTCTCCTCTACTTCGTAACCCATAGGCATGATCAAAATTGTTCTATGATTAGTAGCTTCCATATGGCATTGATCAATGTCTACCATGAAACAGATTATATCTTTGTACTATTCCACTATTGAGGTAGGAATTCTCTCCCTAGAAAACATCATATTCTGGAAATTTTTAAAGTATCCCCAGAGGGTGGTATTCTAAGTTTGATGATCACCTAAACCAAACAACATGTTAATTATTTTAATAGCTACTACCTCATCAATGTACCAACAAAATTTTCCAAATCCTAAAACCTCATCCAAGAAATAGAAAAGAAAACATAACAAGTTACTTTATTTGAATGCATTCTTCTTATATTTCTTGATTTTCCCTAGATTCTCTATTAACTAACTTTTGAGCAATTCACATAGATCATAATCTACATTTTGTTTCACCATCTCATAAGCTACGTAGATAGCCATATTGGATACAGAGGTCTCCCGACTTGAGTGATAGATCTTATAACCAATAACCATTGATGCAAATATTACATCTACTGCAGCAATATCCTATATTGTCATTGATATTTTGTCCCATTGAGAACCTGTTGCCTCAGTGACCTTATCATTCTTTACAAACTTCAAAACTAGAAGTCTATTGGTGGAATTTAGACCTGTAACCACACATATAGCCTCTTTCATGATTTTAAATGGCACATCCAACCACATGAATTAGTCATGAACACGTATCAACACATATTGGAGCCATTCATTTTCCTTGGATATTGGAAATTTTGTAAATTGCACAAACTTCTTTTCCTCCAAGGTTTTAAATTTTGGCTTACAAGAAAATATTTTTGAATTATGTGATGAGAATATAGATTTATCAAATGAGAAATTTCCAATTCTTCAATATTTGCATGTATATAAGCCCTAATATCTTCAATGTGCAAGACTCCATACAAAATAGATGAAAATGCACCTAAGGGGTCTATCTCAATACACTTATAAGGATGTTATTTAAAATTTTGACGTGGACTATTTTTCACTTCAACTACCAGAGGAGTAGACATGATTTCAATCTCACAAATTCACAGGCTTTTTGATAAATACCTTTCAGGGTCAGAATGAAATTTGATTGTAGATCTTTCTTTATGCTAGAATCTCTCTACAATTTGGCAAGGATCACTCTAGATCTCTCCAAACTGCTTTCCTCCAAAATGTAAAGTGACAACTAAGGGAAGAAGATATTCTTTTATCATTTGCATACCTAACTCCTTTTTGTCACAATAAATTCCTTTACCCTAATTCATCCAGTTTCTTGTCTTTCATGTACAAAGACAGATGATTCTTCTATGGATCTCCAAAATTGTTCAACACTACCTGCAATTCATTCAACAACATCTGAAAAACATCAATGCACTTACTGAACTCATCTGGATTCTAGTACCAATCACTGGTAGGGGGTTTAAAATATTTACTTGACAACTCCCCCTAGGTGAGAGGCCTAAAACTAATTCCCAGAGGGATTTCCAGAAGTTTCTTTTGGTACTAGAATATTTTCTTCAATAAAAGGATTCTTCTTCACCCATTTCTTCTACATTTTCCTTCTAATCATATCTTGTTGCATGTTCTATTTTATCGGACCTCTTCTATTCTAATAGAATCTAGTAGTCTGTCCAAATTGTTTGTAGTTGTAGCAGACAACACTTCTTTGTCTAGGCAAACTATTCCACTAATTCTTTCTTGATCTGCATTGGTTAGCAATATGTCCAAATCTATTACATGCATAGCATCTGACATCACTATGCAAGTTATTCATCATAATTCTGCATTTACTTGACTTATGACCATACTTATGGCAATTAAAGCACTGACCTAAAAAATGATGGTCCTCTTGTGTTCATCATGATCCTACACTACGAAGCCATATGACCAAATTTGTTACAAGAAAAACAATATTTGTTAAATATTTGAGAATTTGGTTATCTTATCAGATTCCTTCTAGCTCTATTCATCTGATTTCCTTGCCTAAATCTCCTTTGTCTAGTTTTCTTTTGTTCAAATCCAGAACTTTCTCCTTCTTCATATCCAAGACCTTGCCTGTCACCATCAGTCCTCTGTCCTTTAATTAGTTCATCAATTTTGGCCGAGCTTGCTTTGAATTTCTCATTGTACTCATTCATAGTAGCAATTTTGTTTATGAGATCATCAAGCTATTTTTCAAGCATTTCTTCATTATTTTTAGATTCCTTCAATTCATTTTCCAATTGGTTGCATTGTTTAGATTTTTCTTTCAAGGATTGTGCAAGCTTTTCTTCATTCTTCTTTCTATCCTCAATCTCCTTAGTCATTTTCATCATGATGGATTCCATCTAACACTTCAGGGAAGTATTTTTCTTTGGAAAAAATTTCACATTCTTTTGTTTTCTCTCTCAGGGCATGAATGAGTTGTTCATCTTCTATGATTTTATTCTTTTGATTAATTTGATCACACAATTCCTTCATTTTCTCCCTTGATTAATTAATTTTGTCTTTTAATAACTAAATGAATTTCTCTGCACTCTCAAGATTTTTTTGCAATACCTAGTTCTTAGACTTTGACTAGTCAAGATCATCAAGGGCCACCATGATTTATTGCAAAAGGCAGCTTGTGTCTATTGAAAAAATCCTTCCAAGATCTCCCCAAGCTATTAGACTTCTTCTGAGGAACAAGCTATGATACTAATTATTGGAAACAAGCAACACTAAGAGGGGGGTGAATCAGTGTTGTGCAAAAATTAACTTTATTATTTTGATCTTTAACTTACTTAAGCATTCAACAAAAGAAATATGCACGAATAGATAGAAGACAATCACAACACCATAAAACTAGGAATTTTATGTGGAAACCTTGTTAGGGGAAAAACCACAGTGGATGCCCAATCCACAATGTAATATGAGTATACCCAAAAGAAATATTACAAAATAGGAATGCACTTGCATTCAAGCACACTGCCTAGAACTCACTTCCTTACAATGATTTGGATTGAATCCAAAAGGGTGAACTGATAGAATAACATCTACAATGCTTGATTACAGTTCCAGTTAAGCTTTGTAGTCAATCTTCTTTCCTTCTGACTAATTCAACAATTTTACTCTATTATGCACAATTGAAACTATGCATAATTTCCTAATCACCCTTTTGATCTTCACAAAAAACTTCTATACTTACAACTTACAAAATAATATAACTGATAACTTATATATATTCACATCAAGGATCTTATCATTACAAGTTGGCCTTTTATAAAGTAGAAAATATTCTTAATATGTCTACTCAAATGATGAACAGTTTTTGATGACCATCCATACTAGTCAGCCCTGACATAGCTTGGACCCAAAATAAAATGCTTAAGCATAAAAAATTTAAATAATTACTCCTTATACATCCACAACATGCCACATTCATTGAGTTGGCCACAATGAGAAAATAAATAGAAAGACATCTTGATGGATCTCCTAACTCATACACCAATTAATGCAACATCACAAAATTAGATAATAAGATAGCATACATGGTTTAAAAACTATCCTAGGGATCCACAACTCAAAAAGATGATCTAGTGAAGCATACAGATTGACATAGTAACTGGATACCTTTTTCTTCATATTTTTGTCAAATATTATGTTCTCAACTCCTGTTGGTATGACAACATTCTGATCTACAGACTAAAATAGTGACTTCATTTCCAAGACAAATATTCCCTAGGTGGTGTTTTAGTCCCACTCCACAAATCAGAGACGAACAAAAAAAATCATTAAATCATCATTTATCATTTGATGTTTGTTGTGATTTTCCATAAAAATATATAGTTTATTAGGCTTTTGGATGCAAAATAGGACTAATTAAGCCACAAATAACCATAAATAAACCAAGGAAGGCCTAAACAAGTGTGAAAATGCAAGGGTATGAATTTTACTAACATTTAGCCCCCACTTTAGTGAGAGGATGAACTTGCTTCAAAATCACACTAAAGTAGCCAACCACACAATCAAGAGAGGTTCAACAATACGAATGTTGGAAAGATAGGATGAAAATTATCAAGAGGGATGATCGAGCACTCGAGGTCAAGATCCTACGGCAAAACAACATAGGAACAAAGGAACACACTTGCAAATGATATATGAAGCCATAACCAAATTGTCAACATACATCATCAAGGATAGAAAAAAGAAAGCAAAAAGAAGAAAAAAAAAAGGAAAAATGAAAGTGCCATAGATCAAGCTTAGACTGGTCATCCAATGTGGTGGACCAAGACTAGGATATTTACTCAAAAAGGTTTACAAGTGGAACATGTTTTCCACTATTCAAACAAAACACATGTTCACAAGGGCTAGTGAAGCTAGACCATGTCCACTAGGTGAGCCCTAGGAAGTCCATATCAAAGTCATACCTCCATGTCTATGATAAGGATGAAAGAAAAATGCACACTCACAAGGGCTAGTGAAGTAATTTTTTCACTAGGTGAGCCCCAGGGGACCATATCAAAGCCATAAATCTATTACTTTAATAAGGTACAAAAACAAATGCAACAATAAAGAGGGATGTTCAAAGAGACTTTTCTTAGTTCATGCAAGGTCTCTTCTTAGGGAACATTGTACCTAATGTCTCCAAGAGAGGACATGTCAAAGAAATATCACACTCTTGGAGGAAATTAGACCCAATGACACCACCAAGAAAAGGATTCACCATAGGAAGAAAGAAAATCACATAATGAAACATGAGTGTTGATGTATTCCCCCTCTTTAAAGTGGTTGCAAACACCATTGCTATGAGAAATTGCTTTAAAGTAGAAGAAGGCATGATAGCTTATTCGGAAAGCCCTAAGACAAGTCATATGTTTCCAATAACCTATGTCATGAATAAGTATGTCACATGCAAGCTAACTTAATGCATATTTCCCACATCCCAAGCTTGCTTTGATATGTGCATGAAAGGAAGTCAACTAGACAAAAGAGACAATGACAAGTGACATACGAGGACAAGGCTACCTAACCCCTTGCCCCCACTTAGTGGAAGACAAGGGTGAGTCGAGATGATTGATGAGAAGCATTCTAGAGTGAAAATAAGTATCAATTAGAGGTTTTAGGTGCCCCCACATAAGGAAGAGAACCAAACTCCTTAATATGTTGAATTTTACTACTCAAAGCCTTACATTCATTAGTAGAATGACCATGAATTCTATAATATGCACAAAATGAATGTTTGTAGTATAATTTATTTTGTGTTCTAGGAGGAAGCAATATCAAATGATCTTGAAGGATTCTTTCCAAGATTCTCTCTTGATCAATAATAGGTGTTCTTTTAGTTACATAAGATGTCATACACACACTAAATGATAATGATTTAGATGAAAATGGAGATAAGGGAGGTAAACCTAGATTTTTATTGAAAGATTATTGCATATCATTTTGCTTCATGTGTTTGTTTGATCCATATGTAGGAGGGAGATTCTATCCAATACCATAACAATCTACCAATTTAGATGAAGGGGGTTTATGCCTCTAAGACGGATTGGTTTCTCTCTGAGAACAAAAATCCTTTTTAAATTTATGTGTTGTTCCTTCATGAGGGATGGGTGTTAAATAACCCCTATCACCACCATGGGGTTATGTTGTAGAATTAAGTTGAGTGAATGAAACACAACGTTCTTTTTTTTAGATTGTGAGATTTTTCACTCTCCTATAAAGGGAGGTGTAAAACCCCAATCATCATTAGAACTCGTATTTGAAAATAATCATTGCTATATGACTCTTCGGATTTCAATGATGAGATTTTTTATTCTCTATTGAAAGGAGGTATAAAATCTAATGACCTCCAATTATCACTAAAGAGGTTTGTTGTAGGTGAAGGATTAGCATCAACTTGTATAGGTTCAAATTTTGATTTTGGAATGAAAGTATTAGGAGAGTTGCAAGTGTTGTGATCATGTGATTCATAGCTTCATTCATCTACTTCAACTATTTATATGTTGTTGTATTCAAATTTCATTGTATGATGGAGAGTAGAGGGGGCTCCTTTCATATCATGAATCCATGGTCTCCTTAGGAGAAGATTGTATGGAAGAGGTCTTGGCATGATATGTATATGGGTAGGAAAAACTATAGATCCAACCTCAATAGGTAGTGTGATTATCCCTAATGGTTTCCTATTAACATTGCCAAATCCATGAATATGAACAACATTAAGTTGAATGAACCCTTTTTCCATACCAATTTTTTCTAGGAGGTCAATGCTAAAAACATTAATTTCTACTCCATTGTCTATGAAAGTACATCTACCTGCAATTTCATTAATGATCACCTTTAGCATCAAGGCTTCACTCTTCTTTTGAGTCTCAAGTGAGGGTAATTAATGTTTAGGAAATGTGATTTCTAATTGTGTGGCTTGCATGGGATGAAAGGAGGATGTTACATTGTTTGACTTCATATAATATTGGATCTCTTCTTCCTTTATTTGCAACATTTCTTGAAATAAAAACTTGTAAGTAGGTGATAGTTGAATGAGTTGCCACACAGATATATTAGTGAGAGTCTTTTAAGATCTACAACTATATTATGAAAAGGTGAATGAGGAGGAATAGGAATTTTTTTTTGAAGCAATGATGATGTTGGAGGAAATATTTTTGGTCCCCTACATGTTTGAACAACTATGTTATATCTTGGTTATTGTAAAACATTGTTAGATTGCATCACAAATTTCAACAAAATATCTTATTTTCTTATGTGATTCACTAATGGGAGGTGACTTTGCAAGCTAACTAATTAAAGGAGATCCAATTTGTGTCCCTAGAACCTCAACAATATTTTCTTTATTTGCATTATCTCTTAGTGAAGGCAGTTCTAATGTCACTTCACCTAAGGGAGCCTCATTATATTTGTCAATGTTGATATTTTCTCGTGCCATGATATCTTTCCTAGGAGGAGAGTTTTTAGGAGAACTACAAACCAAATTTTTATGACACTCAAAGGTAGGTTCTTCTAAAATGACTTCATCACAAGTAGGGGAATGGCCAATGATTGAATTGTCTTGCTCAATAAGGGTTTCCCTAGATGTAGAGGGATAACTAGGATTTCCATGAGTTTCATCGATCAAAGTATTTTCTTCACAACTAGGAGAGATAATAGGAGAAGAAAAAATGTTATTGTCATGATTACCTATGCTTGTGTTGTCTTTTTCATCAATGTCTTGTCCACTGAGAGTGGTAAGAGGAGAGAAGCAACTAGGACTCATAAAACTCTCATTGATTAGTTTTTCTAACATCAAAATATCTTCTTCACCAATAGGAAATATATGAGGAGAAGAATGAATATGATCATTAGGATTTTACAAGGTCTTGTTCACTAAAACACTCTCATAGGGAGGGGATATGAAATTTTCTTAGTGTGCCTAGAAAGGTAAGGTACTAACATTGTTTGACCAAAAATGAAAATCACTTTTAACCATCTCATGCAGTGCTTTAATAATGTAAACAATGTGTATCCAAAGATGCAAAATATTTTTATCCAATGAACAAAAAACTTAAAGAATACAAACAATGTATATCACAAAATGAAAATCACTTTTATCAAACTTATGTAATGTTTTATGAATGTAAATATTGTATATGCAAAATTGAAAAGTACTTTTATCCATATTATGAAAAGTTTTATAAATGTGAGAATTTCCAAATCTAATGATGCATGCAATTGAAATGATTTGAAAAAATGACTACCCTACATTGATGTTTATGACCTAGATGCATAAGAGAAATGTTCCCAATTTTTTTTGGACTTATAGTATATGTTACTAGGAGACTTAGGAAGCACATAAAAGCATATTTGAATCCTAAAACCTATAGCTTTAAACTAAATAGAGACAAATATTCTTGTAAGTGAATCTTGGTACTATTGAAGGAATTTGAAGGGTCTAGAAAGTGGAACATAATGCAATCAACTCAGACAGGATTCTGAGGTAGAAACCTAGAGAGGGACTAAGACTCCATTAAAGGAATTTTTTGTCCCAGTGGAGGTTTTTGTTAGAAATATAGGAAATTTTGAGTTGTTTACAATGTTCCTAGGTTGCCTACCTAGGGACCTAATGTTGAAAAAAAAAAATTGTGCAAATGAATACCAAAAAAGTAACTAGTGACATGCAATTGGATGCAAAGTTGAATGCAATTTTTTCAATTTTGAATGCAATAACAATGTTCCTAAATGCAATTAGAATGATTGATAATGTACTTTTCAAATTTTCAATGAGATAAGATGATACAAGAAAGAAAAAATGAAAAATATATGCACTTTCACTAATGCAAATGTGAGAAACCTAAGATGTACTTGCACTAATGCAAGAATACAATTTGTAAGAATGAATGCAACCTAGATCTAGGAATGTAATGGAATCCAAATTAGAAATTTAATGATCAAAATGTCAGGTTCACCAAAATGATTAGTTGAAAAAGGGATGATAGAATATCACTTTTCTCCAACTATCACTCAATAATGTCTTATAAATCTTAATTGGATTGAGTATTTGAAAAAGAAAAATTGTGCAAATGAATACCAAAAAATTAAATAGTGACATGCAATTGGATGTAAAGTTGAATGCAATTTTTTCAATTTTGAATGCAATAACAATGTTCCTAAAATCAATTAGAATGATTGATAATGTAATTTTCAATTTTTCAATGAGATAAGATGATGCAAGAAAGAAAAAAATGAAAACTATATGCACTTTCACTAATGCAAATGTGAGAAACCCTAGATGTACTTGCACTAATGCAAGAATGCAATTTGTAAGAATGAATGCAACCTAGATCTAGGAATGTAATGGACTCCAAATTATAAATTGAATTATGAAAATGTTGGGTTCACCAAAATGATTAGTTGAAAAATGGATGGATAGAATATCACTTTTCTCCAACTATCACTCAATAATGTCTTAGAAATCTTAATTGGATTGAGTATCAACCTCACAAGGTGAGTAAATTCTAAACAAGGAGGACCTAGGAGGGGGTTCTTTAAGCCTTTAGGGGTTTACCACCAAGCTAAATCTTGGAAAAGATAAGTTTTAACATTCAACTCACAAAACCTAGTAATGAAATCCAAATAATGAATACAAATGATGAAATTAAGCTACACCAAGTTAGGGTATGTGTACCTGGGAAGTGTGAAAATGTAAAAATATTGTCAAAAAGTTCTATGGAGGACTAAGACAACCTTACTATTGTCTTAGTCTGATTTCTATTTTTTGAGGAAGATGCAGAATATTTGGATGTCAAAACAAGATCTAAAGGAATCTCTACAAAATATGCTTGGGAGGACTAAGACACCTAAGGTGGTGTATTATAGTCTCACTCTTAATTTCTAAAAACTATGAATCTGGTCTTGAGCTCCAAGGTTTTCACTTTCTTCTCCTCTGATCTCAGGTCCTAAAACTTCCAAATCTAAGTTTTAGGTAAGTTTTTGTGAAGGTGACAACTTTGGCAATGTAGCTTTGCAACTTTGAAAATTTTTCACTTTAAAGGATATTCAAGTCTTCAACCTAAATATGTAATCACAAATATGCAAGAAAGGAAAAAAATCTTGATTTTTAGTGAATGGGGGTTTTCCTTTGTCAAAACCCTTGTAAGTAATTAAACAAAATGATGAAATGAAGCATGAAACATGAAATATGTAAATTATATCACCTTGTCTGATGTCTCATGAAGAAAATTTGCAATCTACCATGTAGTGGCCATGAAGAATGTAGATCTTGGATCCTTGGATATAATGTGAACAATTGTTTCCAATGGATTTGCAATGCTACGCCCACAATCTTGGCTCAACAACATGAATGGATGTGCTAAACCCTTGACATGATGCTTGAATCTTGATGATGGCTTGAAATGCTTAATAAATTGCTCTTAAATGGATAAAATTTCCTTAGGAATGAATAATTGAATTCTTGTTATGAAAATGAGTGGATAAAACTTACATTTATACTTATTTGTGATTAATATCCCAAAATTGCATCACACAAAGCTGACATATGAAATCATTAACTAAGTGAGGCTAAATCCCACCATAATTTGAAATTAAATCTTGAATATAAGCCAAGGAGGACTAAACCACCCTAGGTGGGTACTTAGTCCCAAGGCTAAAATATTTGGGCATAGACTCTAAAAAGGGTCCTATATAGGTGGTTTAAAAAATAGGGTCCCAAGACCTAT
>VDFB02330321.1:0-10577 GCA_007258455.2 Sequoia sempervirens
GATCTTTTTTACCACTTAGTTGTGTTGAACTATTGTAGGATTTTGCAAAAAATCAGCAACAAGCATTGAACAAAATGATAAGCTTTTTAAAAAATAGAACGCAAATAGAAGCTAAAAGTGTTAGGAAATAAGGGATGAGGGGAAATAGAATTTTTTTGACAACATTTCCCCTAATTTTTCAATTTTTTTTGATTTGAAAATCAAGAAAAGAAAAAAAAGAAATTAATAGTTACTCACTTGTTAGATGATTTGATCAACTTTCAATCCTTAAAAATTCTCTTCTCAAACTGTCTTCGTGCTATGTCTATTCTTTGCTAGGTGAAACAGGTGAATAAGAGCAAAAATTGATCCAAAAATGGTGAATATCCACTTAAAAATTGTGTTGGGTATGTTCAAGCGATTCAAGAGTCCGAGCTTGAGACTTGGCGAGTCTTGGCCTTGGACTCGACCAAGTACTTGGCTAGACTTTGCCAGGCTTGATACATGGGTTTGGTCAACTTGGTGCGACCAGTGAAAAGACTCGCAAGTTTGTAGAGTTTTGTTGAGTACTCGGCGAGTCCTAAAACATTGGTACTTGTACTTGTCTCAAAAAGCGCTAAGACTAATTTCTTGAAGTTATAAATTTGCTGAACTCACCCATGATTATGTACTCTAGGATTTGAGAAGAGTCTAGTGAATGCTACCTTGTACCCATTACTAACTTAAAAATCTTTATATTGTGCCATCTTTATATTGTGCCATTCTCTTGGGAAAAGAAAATATCTTTGTGCTATACTATTTGGACATCAAAGCAAATACAAAGAGATACAAGGGTGTGGTCATTTTGTTCTTGTGACTTAACAATAATTCTTTGCATTTGTGTGAAAAATATTCATGTAGAGTCATTGTAATGAAATAACTTGCACAAGAGAGGAATATAATATGAAATGTGTTTTATTGGATAATAATTGAGAATAACAAGCCACTTCGAGTGGGCAAACCTCCCAATATCTCTGATGAGAACACAAATCACTATATGATGATCATAAACTAACCACTAGCTCTTATATATAGGCTGCCATTCAGTTTGACTTAGATACATAAATATAACATGTAGGATGACCTATATATCTAAATAAGAATATAATAATGATCATATAACTTAATTAAGAGCTAAGTTATCCACAAATCAACTATTCATAATCCTATGCATGCTCTAGGATTAAGAGTATAGCATGCCCCCCTTTTTAGAGAAGCATTGTCCTCAATGCTGATCAACTATGGATGCTTTTGCACGAAGTCTTCTTCCTCCCACATGGCATTTTCAATTGGTAAATTCTTCCACTAAATGAGATACTCGGTGAGTGTCCTAGTCCTTAGCTTCTTTATGTGTGTCTAGAGAATTAGCTTTGGCTCCCAGATGATTCTTCCTTCTTCATCTCGCTTTAGTAATACTATTTGTGTAGGGATCTTTTGCCCAATCACTTTCTTTAGATAGTAAACATGAAAAATTGAATGTATCTTTGTTGTTGGAGGTAACTCAAGGTTGTAGGCGACACTTCCTATCCTCTACAAAATTTGGTGCGGACCATAATATTTTGGTGACAACTTGTTTTTTGTTTGTTACTTTAGAGATGCTTATAAGGTTTCAATCTCAAGAAAATCTAGTCACCAACTTCAAAACTGGTGTTGGCCAGCCTTTTGCTTCATTCTATTTTATGCCATGGATTCTCCTTGAGTTCTGAAAGTACTTGTTGTTGATGATTCACGTGGTTCTCCATGGCTTGAACTCTTGGTGTCACCCTCAATGATAATGTGATGGATGGAGGACTGTATCCACATAATGCCATAAATGGAGATATTTTCAAAAAACTTTGGAAGGAAGTGTTATACCACCATTATGCTTGTGGTAGCCAATTTACCTATTGAGATTGCTTATTTGAGGTGAAACAATGTAGATACCCTCCAAGCACTTATTGACGATCTCAAATTGCCCATTTGAGTAAAGATGGTATGAAAAGTTGCAAGCCAATTGAGAATCCAAACAAGAGAATAGGTTTTTCCAAATGTAAGTAGTAAACATAGGATCACAATCATTGACAATAATCCTAGGTGTATCGTGTGTTTTTTGTTTTTTCTCCATAAATGCTTTCACCACTGTACTTGCTGTAAAAGGATGAGATAATGCAATAAAATGGGCATATTTGGTGAGGCAATCCATCATTGCCATGATGGCACTCTTACCCTTGGTTCACAACTCTTCATACCATCCTTGGAGAACTCTTCACAATGTTAGCTAAGAATAACTAAGGGCTGCAAAAGACTAGGTGTCTTAATTATCTCCTTTTTATTTCTTTGGCATACCAAACATTTTCCACAAATTTTTGAACATCTCCTTTAAGCCCTTCCCAAAAAAATATCACTTGATTCAATGATATGTCTTCAAAAACCTTGAATGATCCCCAATTGGAGAACCATTAAGCTCTTCAAGAATCTTGTGTTTGAGAGTGGAATTCTTGCATAGGTATAATCTCTCTTTATACCACAAAGCATCTCCCTTTTAAAAGAACTTATCTAAACTATTGAGATCATTTTGCAACTGTTGAATGAGATTCCTTGTAGTATCATCATTTTGTCAGTCTACTTTGCTTTCTTCCAACCAATCTGCACGCAATATCGAAATGACACACAATAATGTCTCATCCTTCTCATCCTTCCTAGATAATGCATTTGCCATAATATCCTCTTTCCCTTTCTTATATACAATCTTAAAGTCATAACCCAACATCTTAGTGACCTTTTTTCGTTGTTCTTAAGAAGATATTCTTTGCGCCAAAAAAATATTTTAGGCTATCATGATCTATTTGAACTTTGAAGTGTTTACCCATAAGATATGGCCTCCATTGTTTTATTGCATGAAGAATAGCTAGCATTTCCTTTTCATAAATGGGTTTGAGTTGATTCTTACCCTTCAATTGACAACTCTTAAAAGCAATGGGCCTACCTTCATGCATGAGAACTACTCCAAAACCATTACTTGACACATCACACTCCACAACAAAATTCTTGGTGAAGTCTAGAGTGGCTAGAATTGGAGTGGTACACATAGCCTCTTTCAATCTCTCAAGTGTTGTATTAGCTATTTCATTCCATTGAAAAGTTGTCATGTTCCCCTTTTCAGATTAAAATAATTAATAATACTTTTTAAGTTGAGCTCGGTCACTTTTATTTTTGAGCAACTTAAATAACATTATTTTAAATAAATTAAAAATGTGTTTTTTAAACACTTAAATATAAAAGTATATTTAATACTTGGAGGGAAAATAAAAATAAAAATAAAATGGAGGGCCCAAAAAAAAAACAACTATAAAAGGAGCACTTTTTTCACTTCATGATCAATCAAGTTATCACTTTGCATCCAATTTTCAGATTTGAGCAGTTTGTTCAATCTAGGGCATCCAAGGATGAAAATCCTTGGTTTGTTTGGGGTTTGAGAGTACAAAAACCCTCTTGAATTCCACATTTAAGATCAAGGATGAAACCACATGTTTTCAATCTTGGGTGATTCCATCCGGGAATCAAGATTGTGCTGATTTGTGGTTGATAGTGTTTTTGGCAAGTAAAAATCATTATTTCATCACCTTTATGCATATTTGGGGGTTTCTATATTGAGTTTTAGATTTTTGGCAAATTTTTGGGCATCATAATGGGTTGGATCTGAGTTGTTACAGTCATACCAGCTGCTGGTTGACATTATTGGAGAGTTTTCACACTATTTTTAGAGGTAGTTCAGCTGCACAAAATTCAGAAATTATTTTTCAAGGGTGGCAAACCATTTTTTGAGATATTTATTGATGTTTTGGGAGGCACTAGCTGCAAGGACAGTCCATATATGCTTATTTGCAACTTTGCGGTCTGATCTATGTTTCCCAGGTTTGATTTGCATTACATTAGCAGCAAGGAGGGTTAAAAATAGTTTGTTTGGTCATTATAAGTTCTTACCACAACTGTGCAGTTGCTATACCAGTTTGTACAGCCCTTAAGCTAGCTGGATCAGCCAGCTGTACCACTCCAATAAGGGGACATTATAGTGGTATCAGAGCTTAGACCTTACTAGCCTACGGGTTAAGTTAATAGTGAATGCATTCCAGTCAAAGAGATTTGAAATTCTACAAGGAAGATAGAGATGGAAGGATTTTTAAATGTTCAACTCAATGCCTTCATTCAAAGACAGTAGAAAATGAACTATTAATTAGAAATTTAGAACAAATGTTGCAAACACTGCAAAACATGAATGCTACTAGGCTAGTACAAAATTTTTGTGTATCAACAAATAATCAACCAGTGATTGGTCCCACACTTAATCTTTTCCAGCCAAGGTTCTTATCAAAAGAATCACCTATAATTGAAAAGCAGAGACAACCAGTAGGTGACGTCACCCCTTGTTATGATGAGTATATGACTCTTGACCTTGATATTAAGGAGATGTTATCTTTTGAAGATTTTTGCAACATGGGAATGAGATCCCCATCTAGGAGAAGATTTTAACAAAATTAGACCCATGAGGATCTCCAAATGTATAGGAAAGAATTGGTGGAACATAAGAAAGAATAGTCAAATTGAGAGCCACAAGACATCATTGAGCAAGAACAAAAGGGACTCAACATACAAGTTGAAGGTAAATATTTTTTGATAGTGAATGTTTTATTGAATTCTAATGATTGCATGTGTCAGCAAAATAGTAAGTCAAGGAAGGATAGGTGTCACTAGTTGGATACAATGAGCTCAAGATGGAGGAAGATGCGCTAAATCATGAACTACCCTTCAAACTTTCAAATGGTGAGCCACTGATTAATTTTCGGAGTAGCATTGTAGATGGACATACATTTGAAGAAAATATTTGGAGTCACAAGAATAGAAGTGTTGATGATATCTCCACAATTCCTATTTTTTAAAAGGAAGGTGAGCTCCTTGTTAGCAGCCTAAGGTATGAAAAAGATGATCATATTTCATATTTTTTTCTTCTTCCTATGCCGCTACAAAATTCTTGTCATTATGGAAAGCATGCTAAAAAGGGTGAAAGAGTAAGGGATACAACTTGTATTATAGGGCATGTGGAATCTTTGATTCGATTGATCTTTTGAAGGTCAAAGTAGATATAGGCATTGATATCACTATTGAGTTCTCCATCTCTTGCATTTGGTTTGGATAGACTCCATAGTGTTCTTTGGCAAGAGATGCATCATCTAACAGGTATAGGAGCCAAACTCTATGGGCATTACAACATGATTCATCATTTGGGTTTTCAGTTGCTTGTGGGTAAGCAATTTTGGGAAGGGTGGATTGTCATGTCCCCTTTTTTAGATTAAAATAATTAATAATACTTTTCGAGTTGGGCTTGGTCACTTTTATTTTTTGGGGCAACTTAAATAATATTATTTTAATAAATTGAAAAAGTGTTTTTTAAACACTTAAATATATAAAGTATTATTAATACTTGGAGGGAAAATAAAACTAAAATAAAAAAATCGAGGGCATAGAAAGAACCAAAGAAGCATAAATCTGGAAAACGCGATTAATCGCGATTTTCATTTAGTCGGCACCCAAGATGATTTTTTCCCCCTTTTTTTCAGAAAATCGTTGACAATAGTCAACGATTATTGCCCGATTAAATCGCATTTAAATCTGTAAAAAAACGCGATTAATCTTCTCACCTACCCGTGAATAAATTCCCGCAAAAAGAAAACCCTAAAATGACGCGAAATTTTATAAATAATTGGTTAAATGCGACGGCGGCGGACTTCTACGTTCAGGGAAATTTGAAAGCGGGACTTCACCATTCTTCCAGTTCCAGAACGCCATTGTTTGACTTTTTTGCAGAGTTCGGCTCCTTCTGAGGTAGACGCCATTGTTTGTTGCAGTTCGGCTCTTCTTCCTGAGGTAGGTTTGCATTTTTCCTAAATGCATTTTGATTTTATTGTTAAAAATTTACATTATTTTACAGTTTACTATTATAAATTTATAAAAAAAAATTATTTATTAATTTAAAATTTAAAACTTTCAATTTAATTCAAAATCAATAATATACTAAATAAAAAATACTGTATTATTTTTAAATATATTTATTTAGTTTTATTATTATTTAGTATTTAATTAATATTGTATTATTTTTTATTTTAAAATTACTTGTATAACTATAAAATATATTTTAAAATACAATTATTATTTTATAATAATCACGATTATTATATTATTTTAAAAATATTTACTGTATTTTCAAATTACTGTATTACTATTTTCTAATTAATTATTTTACAAATATCATTAATTAATTTTAATTAATTATTATTATTATATCATTTTAAAAATATTTAGTGTATTAAAAAATACAGTAAATTACTAAATAGTAAAACTAAATAATAAAATATAATCAATAGTTCATAAAAAATTAGCTGGTTATTTTAGATTTTATCAAATTTCAATTTTATCTTAGAGAAATAAAATGTTTTTGCAGATTTCATTCTTGATTAGTGATCACAATGCCACATCAGAAAGACTTTGTGTGGACACATTGCACACCAATTGATGGTAGTGCAAAGGTTAAATGCAATTGGTGCCAGGATGAAGTCAGTGGTGGAATTTATCGATTCAAATGGCATTTGTCAAAAGAACCAAGTAATAACACCACCATTTGTGCAGATTGCCCTGCAGATGTCACATATCAAGCAAAACAAGCTCCTCATGGTATCGCTGAGAATAAGGCCAAAAAAGCAAGAACCGGAGTTGAAACAGGTTCTAATTCTGCAAGTGTGAAGAGGAATAACTTGGATGAGGAGGATGGTGGGCATGGGGGTTTTAGGGAATCTGGATCAACACCTTCTTCTACAGCACGTGGCCCAAACACAGGTGGAGGAAACATTGATGCTTTCTTCCAACCTCGTACTACACCAGGATCACAGACCACTTTGGAGAGTACAGGATGGAGGAAGAATGTCCACGATCAAGCGAAGAAGGCCATTGCAAATTTTTGGTACTCCTCGAGCTTGCCATTCCATGCTGCCAGATCTCCATATTGGCAAGCTATGGTTGATGCTCTTGCAGCTGTAGGTCCTGGGTTTCGAGCTCCATCTTATCAGACATTGAGGACTAGTATGCTCAATGAGGTAGTAAACGATGTCAAAGATGTTCTTAAAGAGCATCGATCAGAGTGGACTAATAGTGGGTGCACCATTATGTCAGACGGATGGACAGATAGAAGGAACCGAACCCTCATCAACTTCCTTGTCTCTTCTGATCTTGGCACTATTTTTTTGAGATTTGTAGATGCATCAATTACAATGAAATCTGCAGCTGCATTATTTGATATGTATGACTCGGTAGTCATGGAAGTGGGGCTAGAAAATGTGGTTCAATTTATTACAGACAATGCTGCTGCTTGTGTTGCTGCTGGGAAACTTCTGATAGAAAAATACCCCTCCATGTTTTTTACCCCATGTGCAGCACATTGCATTGATCTAACCCTAGAGGACATTGGGAAAATTGAATGGGTTACGGAGATACTGCACAAGGCTCGCTTTGTTACCAAATATATTTATAATCACACAAGGGTTTTGAGTATGATGCGGTCTTTCACAGAGGGCAAGGACCTAGTTCGTCCAGGGGTGACAAGATTCGCAACACATTTTCTTGCACTACAGACTCTTTGTCAACAAAAAATGAATTTGAAACGAATGTTTGTTTCAAGAGAGTGGATGGAATCTGGCTTTGGTAATCAAACAGATGGCATGGCAATTGTAGATTACATGTATTCTACTAGTTTTTGGAATGTGGCTGAACAAGTTGTATCATTTTCGGAGCCTCTAGTAAAAGTCTTGAGGCTAGTGGACGGGGATAAATCCCCCATGGGATACTTGTATGAGGCCATGGATAGGGCCAAGGAGGTGATGAGGGGTAGGCTAGAAAATGACAGGGATAGGTATATGCCATTGTGGGACATAATAGATAGGAGATGGGATGGATAGATGCACTCCCCTCTCCATGCTGCAGGATACTTTCTCAATCCATCATTGTTCTACAACTCTTCATTTAGACAAATTGATGTTGAGACCACACAAGGATTGTTAAAGTGCATGGACAAAATGTTTCCAAACCAAGAATGATTGCATGAAGCTATGTCAGAGTTGCAATTGTATAGGCAGGGAAGGGGTTTCCTCTCTTCTAGGGTTGCCGTGGAAGGCCAAAAGACCTTCCAACTAGGTAGACTCTATAAAATTTTGATAATCTTTTGATTTTTCATGTCACATGATCATTAAATGTATCTTAGATTTTAAGATATTCTTACATGATACTCATCTCCATATAATGTTCTTTGAACTTTCAGCTCAATGGTGGGATTTTTTTGGCCATGAATGCAAAAATCTAAGGTGGATGGCAATACGCATTTTGACCCAGCCATGCAGCTCATCTGCTTGTGAGTGTAATTGGAGTGTTTTTGAACACATACATTCCAAGAAACACAACCGCTTAACACAAAAACGGATGAATGACTTGGTGTTTGTTCACCACAACCTCCGCCTGAAGCTAAAGAAAGCTCAAGGTGAGACTTTTAATACACTTGAAATCAATTTCAATTGTTGTCATTGTGTTTTTCACTTGTAGAGCAAAGACTAATTTCTACATGGACAAAAACAGGAACTATTGAGGAAGATGCCCCAATTGACCTCGACGAGATTGATCCTGAGTCTGAGTGGACTGCTGCATCTGATGATGATGTTCTTGAGGATGAATTTGAATATTGTCTTGAGCCTGAAGATGTAGATATCATGGCGGAGGCCAGCGTGCCTGATGATCTACTTGAAGAAGCTCAGCGGGCAACCGGTCACCTAGCAGCTTCAACATCGGGAGCAGAAGCTTCTGCCCTATAGCACGTCATTTGCTACAATTGAATTTTTTGGAACTTTGTACTTAGTTTATAGGTTTACTTTGTACAAAGTCACAAACTATATTGTAATAGACATTTTGACAACTATCACCATCTGATATTTATGCAGTTGTAGTATGTTTTGTGCAATGTAATCACTAATCAGCGATATGAGTATAACCAACGAAAATCTATTTTCTATAATTCATGGATTGAACTCTATATTTTATTTGCTCTCAATGTCTGTATGCTATGGAAATGCCATTAAATTTATAAAAAAAAATACTTTCTGACTGTTTTTCTTCAATTTTTTGCCTCTTTTTGTAAATCCGATTTTTTCCCGATTTTTTCCCGATTTTTTCAAAAAATCTTTGAAGACACCGGTTTTGCCGATTTACGCTTTAAATGGATGAAAATGCTGCTAGCGGAAGAACAACTACAAAGGATCACTTTTCCTTGTTTTCTTGATCAAGTTATTTTCAAACAAAGTTGTTCAAAATTCTCCGACTTAAGTAGTGAATCCGGTGGTGCGATCATGGATCATCCAGTTGTCCAGGATTCGAGGTCAAACAAGGAAGTTTCAAACAGAAGACAAAATGAAAATCATAAAAATGTTTGAAAATTTTCTAAGTCTTGGAACTTTCAGTGCCCCTGGTGCCCAGGGGCGCCCAGCTTTTTGAGGGGCCTAACTCAGTTGTAAGGATTTGCAAATATGCTCAATTTCTCCAGAATTCAGACGGTTTCACAATGGGTGTCTTCTTCAGAGCATTCGACTTGTCGTTCTTCGACAAATCCAGATAGAGGTGAAGGTATAGGATGAAGGTTTGAATTTGAAGATAAAACCTAATGAAAAATATTTTACAGAGATGCAAGACAGAGTGAGCCCCTAGAAGAAAGGCACTAATGATTTCAAAGGAAGGCCCAAATGGATGATTTTGCGCGTGCCAGCCCCAGGTGACTTTCTCATGGTGATGGGCTATGCTGTGAGATCATCGACATGTCAATGAGAGATGAATTACTTGAGATACAGCAGAGCGAGAGGGTCTGACAAGAGTCAAAGTCAAAAGTAGAGAAGAAAATATAGAAAATTGGCTAACTTTGGTGAAGTTCAGTGCCCCAGGTGCCCAAACTTTTGGTGCCTCAAATTCAACTTTTTGACAAAGTGACTCCCAGAAGACCCCTCTCAGAATCTCCTCAGCTCCGCAATGAGCCCAGCCATCAGTTAATCCGACGCCCAGATCTTCAAATCTGACAGAATCATCTGTAGAAGAGGAGTTGATGAAGAAATATTGAAGAAGTTTCTAAGTCTGGTTGAATTGGGCGCCCCTGGAGAGAAAGGGCGCCCAAACTTTTGATGTCTAAGATGATAGAATTTGCCAACACAGCCTCCAAGATCGTCTTGTTTGATTCAGTTAAGCTATCCAACGAAGCTGACAGTCAGTCAATCGGACCAGTGTAGCTCCCGAAATCAAGGTTTCATTAGAAGATCAACGGGAGAGAAGAGGAACTTCATGAACATAAAAATGGCTAACTCTGGACAAAATGGGCACCCCTGGAGGAAATAGGCTCCCATGAATTTGAAGGTCAAAACAATGTTTTTAGCCAGAGACGCCTCCAGAACAATCTTCTCAGAATCAGACAAGCTTTGCGATGAATTATTCAGCTCATCCATCGGATG
>VDFB02330322.1:0-89329 GCA_007258455.2 Sequoia sempervirens
GTTTCCAATTGTAATGGGCAACTCAGATGAGGTGTGTCCTTCGGTACAGGCAGCTAGAGAGGCTGAGAGTGAGCTTCAGTTTTATCACTTCTCATATCATACAAGCCGACAACACTATGACCCGCATCATAACATCAAGTGGGTGTTGTCGGAGGAGTTCAAACATAAGGCCACCATAGAGGATTATTGGGCTAATGCAGTTGATGAAATTGAAGTAAGGAAGAGAATGTTCTCTCGGTTGCCTATTACTCTGATCAGGGAGTGTGAAGTTGTGTCGGTTCCAGACCAGGTGAATGAGGATATGGATGTTGTTCATCCAAATTACGCAGCTGTTAGAGATACTCCACTTCCGCCTCCCGATTGGTCAGAGCCCGAGGTTGTAGATTTGGATACTCTTTCTATCCCTGTCATGACATTCACCAGGGCATGGGTTGATAGGCGAGTAAACAGGTTAAAGAGTAGGTCAATTGCTTTGACTTACAACTTGATGGGAGATCACAGGACACCCACCACTGGCAGAAAGAAACAGATTACAAGAGGTCCAGAGTCCAGGAAGAAGGAAATAGTTAGACAGGAGCCTACTCAGCCATAACCTCCACGGATTACAATTGCAACACCATTGGAGACACGTTCTCCAAGTATACAGGAGGTGTCTTTGTTTGCTGATTAGGGGATTGCAGTGAATCAGGTACCGGTAGTACAGGATGATATTCAGACTCCACGGAGAGAGTCAATTGGCCAGAGCGCCAACGTACCTGTTAGGATTGATCAGCATGATGATGAGGGGACTATTACTGACCCTCAGTTTCAGCAGGAATTAGAGGCGGCCATGGACGATGATGATGATATAGTGTCAGGTGATACTCAGCCACTTGAGGACGATGAGCCTCGCCAGAATGAAGAAGAAGTTGAACAGGTTAGAGAGTTTGAGGCACAGGAGCAGCAGCCCTTTGACATACAGTATGATGTGCCCGATTGGCTTAAGGACAGAATGAGAAGAAGCCCCAATGAGGAGATTGATCCAGCAGTTGAGATGGAGTTCTTAAACCGGATCAGTGCCCCTCCATAGAAGAAGAAGGCAAGAAAGTTTTCGAAGATCTCCACTGAGGAGGATGGCTCTCGTACTCTCCACGTTGCTGTTCCTCGAGTTGAGTGTGACCGGAATGAAGCAGTTCCTGAGAATTATGTGGTCACCACTTTGGATTTGGGACGCCCTACTGGTGCTCAGATTGTTGAGGAGTGCGATAACTCCTTCCTTGTCCTCAAGGATAGGTTGTTCAAGAAAGAAGGGAAGTATAAGAAGCTGAAACGAGAACACAAGGCCTTAATTGGGTATGTACAGCAGTTGTCTCGTTCTCGAGGGCAGGATGTACCAGTGATAGAGCCTCCAGCAGAGATTCCTAGAGAGTCGATCAGCAGCTTAGTAGAATTGGGAAAGATGGCACAGGAGGCAGATAAGTGGGTCACAGGAGTTCGTGCCGAGACAGAGAAATTTATGGAGGGCCTTGCTTCTGCCTTTCAGCAGGCCTCTAGTATTTTGACACGGATGGATGCGGTGGATCATGCTTGCTTATGCCTGCTTCATCGTGAGTAAGGTCATCCAACGCCTTTCGAGGTATTGAGGCATGCTGCTCATTGCGCTTGTTGATTGATTGGAGGTGTCATTCAAAGGAATGACCGAGCATGATTTCTCCTAAATGGCTCCTTCGGCTATCACAGTATGCGGCTTCTTCTGAGCGCGGCATAGATTCAAACGTATATAAGGCGGTCAATACTAGATGGAGTTCGTAATACCTTTCGAGGCCATATTTGCTAGGCGGCCAATCCGCATGAAGTTATTAATTTTGATAATTTGAGGGGTTTGCCGTTGCCTTTTCTTCGCAGATGTTAAGACCTTTGTACAGATATTCTTCGAGAATACTGCTACATTCTCCACTTTGATCTAGAACACGCAGGACTCCTTGGCTGCTTGGAGAAAGTCTTGTACGAGGCACGAGCATTCAGTCACGGTGTTAGAGTTTCAGTTGGATTGTGTTCCACCTATTTCAGTTCGTGAGGTTGAGGCGTACTTAGCAGATTTGTTGAGTTGGCAGTCAGAGAGAAGGCAAATGGGAACACACTACTGGACAAGGATCTTCTAGAAGACTGAATATGGAGCATTTATTACCTTTTACTATTTTTGGGAGTGAGTGGGAATCTTTGATTCATTTAATGTACCACTCCCTATTCTGGCAGTTTTTAGGGTTAGGGCTGAGGTGGCACGATTCTGGCCACTCTATTGATTGTAACCCTAGCCGTCTTTTGGGACTTGGCTAACTATAAAAGGGGGAGTCCCCCTCATTTGTAATTCATTAGACATTGGAATAGTAGACAATAGACATTGAGAGAGCATTAGCATTAGAGCTAGATAGTGTAGCATTGTAGAGCATTTTTGCATAATTTGGAGAAGAAAGAAAGTTTTCCATTTGAAAACTTTTGGGAGATTGTTGTGTAACACTTTTCATGATAATAGATCTTTTCATTAATGATGGAATTCGTCTTGTCATGAATTGCTAGCAAGGTCTCTTCTTCCTTTCGTATCCAAGTAGCTTAATTTCATGCAAGTAGCTTACATTGATGTGTGGTGTTTTGTTGAGATAACTTCACTTTATTCCATACCACTAGCGGCTTGTTGATGATAAGTCTGCCTTGCGTGGTCAACTGGACATTATCTTAAGTTTAACTTCGGTTGTGGTTTACATGCTTATATGCGTCGTTTTGATGGTGTATGTATGTTAAATTATAACTTGAACATCTTTAGTCATCTCCCTTGAAGATTGCACCGATTTTACCGAGGCTGTCCGACGTGAGGCTAAGTAAAATTTGGTTGAAGTCTATTGAAACGAAGCCCCACATATCCTGCATTAAGAGTAGAATATAAGTTTCTTAGGCCCTAAACCCTTTTACTTTCCGTACATTTCTGATTAGTTTTAGGAAAACAAGCTATATTGCCAAATCATACACGTAAGAATCCCCTTCAAATTACATATCAGCTGCTAACTGTGAGAAGCCTGAACAATTGCGTAAGTCCCCTCCTACGAACACAGTATTACACATCAACCAAACTGGGTCTATTCGCACTTAAGGAACCTTGGAGTTGAACGTGTGAACTCTCTCGCAATCTTAGCACACGGAATACTTTGATCAAGAGAGAACGGAGTAGCCCCAAACTATTTTGTTCTTCGGCTGATTGGTGAGGTCACAAAAATCGCATCAACAAATCTCTCTAAACGAAATTAATATCGGAAATAATCAAAAAGCCAAAGGATCCAAAAACCACACAACCACCTCTTACTGCTTTGAGGAGCAGATATTGATGCATCAACCCAAGCCATGCAATCATTGCAAAATTGGCTTCCTTGGACCAGCATTCAATACTGACAACAAAGCAGTGGATGATCTATACTCATTCACCAAGCCAGTAAATGCACACCCAAGTCTTCACAAAACCAATGCAACCTCTTTAGAAACATTAAGTTCATATAGGAAAAGGTAACTATTATCCTGCATGCATAAATGAGGCATCAGGCAAATTCACTGCCAGCAATTCATCGTTGGAGAATTCACCGCGGGAAAATTCACCGTCATGACAAATTCACCTCAAGGAAAATTCACCACCAGCAATTCACCACCGTGGAATATTCATTCCACGGTGGTGAATTGCTGGTGGTGAATTTGTCATGACGGTGACCAACAATTCACCGTAGGAAAATTCACCATCATACGATAAATTTTCCATGGTGTTGAATCGCTGGTGGTGAATTTTCCTTGAGGTGAATTTGTCATGACGGTGAATTTTCCACTGTGAATTGCTGGTGGTGAATTTTCCTAGAACCAAATGAGGAACACGTTTTTGATTCATAACTGATTGTTTCAAGAAAGAAATTCTATAAAACTTCTATACAGAAATTTTAGACACAAAATATATATTTGAGTGGATAGATAATGAGCCCTGTTCTGGATGGAACACAATCGGCAGAAAATAACTAATTCCTACAGATTAAATTTAAATGAAATATGCATAGAGATCTTAAGCATCACAAATCAACCAACTCTAGGTAAGCTTGTGAATCTGAAATATTCTGATTGTTTACACATCTCCAGGATTTAATGACTAATTTTTTTCATTTGTTTTATTTAAATACAAGACCAGCTTTTATTTTTCTTCCCTTCAGCTGCCACAAATTTGTTCTGACTTGTAACTTGTGCAAACATAAACCAGTGAGATCGAAAATGCCAAAGGTTTTCTGTCAACTGATCAATGGATCAGACTAATAACTGTACCAAGTACATCCACAAGATTACATAACGCATATAATTCTTGAAATAATGCTCGCTATGAGTCTATTCTTTGCTCTGTATCAAAATTCCCTCTGTACAACATTTGATTGGGTAGTAGCAAGTTAACCATTGAGACAAACTACATTCAGCATCCATGGTTGAGCAAAATCAAAACTAAAAGAACTTGACCTCAAACCTGAAGATCATTGCTTGCTAAAATTCTGCAAACATCTTGGCAAAGGCTGTGAAGAAAATGCAACTTCTTCCCTAGCCTAAAAGCAGCTGACTTGTTTCCTGAACATGCTTGAAAGGAGTCATGCTCATTTTCATGAACTACTTTGCACAACTGCAATTCCACAGGTAAAAAGCATGAGAGATTATAGTGTTTGTCCTATAAGTAAACTTATAAGTTGGAAAGACAAGCGCATGCATCTGCATATGTGCACAAACACACACACATGCCGATTGTCTACAGATTAGTTATTTGGAATTCCTATAAGTTCATGCCCACCTTTTAAAAACGATTCATTCACTTGATTGTAATTTATTGTGTAAAAGAAAAATTACAATGAGACATTAAGTTTAGATTATATATTGTTTACTCACCTCATTATAAAGTCGAGCTATTTCCAAATGGTTCGATTTATTATCTCCTGCACTTGTCAAGACCTCTTCTGGTGCTGAGAAATAGATCTTTCAGTCAGTTCACAATAAAAAATGAAACAAAATACTAATGAAATTTAAATTATGCCTTACCAGTAAATAAAATGTTTTATGAGATTAAATTCATGGATTATTCAGGAATAACATTTATATAGATTTCCAAAGTGTAATAATTTTGAAGGACATTTCCTATAGTATAACTATAAAGTAACATTGCATCCAAATATCACTTCTCCATTTAGTCTCTGCAATGACTTTCAACTTCTGCCATACTTCTTCATCTTAGTTATTTGAGTCATTATTATACAGGTCCAAAACACTGTATAATTTTGTCTAGAGGCTCAAATCCAATTAAATCCTAGGGTAGTTGGCAAAAAGTACCAATAATAGATAAACAAAACTCTATGTTACCCCTCTCTCCACATACCCATATGTGTCTGGTTGGGGACTGGTATGCCATTGTGTTTGCCCAAGGTCCCACCTGGGCACCCTGTAGTGGCCCTTGCCCAATCCGATCCAAAATTTATGATTTTGTGCCTTAGGAACTCTGTCAAACACTTTGCTGGCAACTTTCCAGGTTGCTGGTTTTGTTGTTTCAGTTTGTTTGCTTTGATTGTTTTGAAGTAGAAGATGTTTAGAATGCTTGGAATTGTTGCCAATGCAAGTAAACAAATAACTAATATGAAATGCAAACTCTTTTTGTATTTTTTCAAATGCATATAGATGAATTGTTGATATGAAAGGCATACCTACAGCCAAGGTACATTTTGACAAACATTTGGCATGCAAACTAATCCAAATGTGTGCATACAAACATGAATGGCATAAGGACAATTACTTTGCATGAAAACTAACTTAAGAATAAGGTGTTTACATTAAGAGACATTTTGTCAAATAGATGGCAGCAAACTCCTAATGTCTCCTGTCAATATATTGCAATGATAATAAAGACTACAAGCTGGAAATAATGCTATTATCTTGTGCCAATGAAATGCAATGATAATGCCAAGACTCTTGGCTTACAAATATGCAAATTTCTATAACTAAAATGCAACTAAATGACTGATAAAAAATTATGGAAGAACTTGGTTTGTAATGGCAGCCACCACAAAATATTCGATTCTCCTTGAAGGCTTGGAATTTGACCACCAAATTTTGCAGCTATCTTCCACCAACCTAGGCGCCTCCTTGCAAATTATTTTGGGATTTTTGGGAACCTCCTTGAGCAAAATCGCCCTGTGATGAGCCCTGCTGGCTCTCAACCTCAAACCCCAAATTTCTTAAGTCTTTTAGGTGTATTTTAAGTTTTTAGAGAAATCTTAATAGACAGAAGAGAAGGGGCGCAGCATATTTTTGCTTGTAAATTGAAATATATAACAATTTCTCACAGAATGGAAATGCAGAAGTTGTTATTATACTGAAACAATAAGATTATGAATTACAGACATACCAGAAAATCTCCAGTTATTTTAAATAAAGAAGTTGCCAGATCTATAGCTGGAAATGATGAAATCAAGCATAAAGGCACACCAAATCTCCAGAACTCATTTCTCCTGCTCAGAAACTGGACACAATGCTCTAGAAATACTGGACGCCCATGATGGAAGACCAAAACCAAGCCAAAGGGAGGCGTTTCAACTTTATTCTTCACACGCCTCTTTCAAGGCACAATTCCCAATGAAGGTCGTACGGCTATGAAAAGAAAGGAAGGAAACTATGCTGGAAACCTCTGTCTGTGAAGAAGGATGCGCCACCAGTAGAAACCCTCAATTATTGAAAACAATAAGCAATCTCAAAATAAATAAACTCTGTATGTATCTGTAGAACCTCTGGCTGAAGCTCTCAACATGCACTGATTCGATTGGTCTTTCACAATCTCAAGAGTGCTCACACTGAAGAGGTAACGTTCTTCAATGGCAGTTGTTCAAACCCTGATCACAGGAGAATGCACAGGCAAAATGCTCAAGGCAAAGTGAAATAGTCAAAAGATGAGTTTCTATTGCCAGAAATGCCCTTTTATGCAAAGGCACGCATTCCAAGAAAGATGCGCCACTTTTGGATATTAAAATCTTTTAAATAATATTTAATTCATTTCAATAGTATATGAATTAAATACTTGGGCGCACTTTATTCATTTAAGTGATTAAAATATTAAATCACTTTTAAAGAATATTTAAGTGATTTAAAAATATAAAGTCAATTTGACTTTATAATTAAATATTAAATCAATTAAATATTATCACTTAAAAACCCATAACTACTCAAAACACCATATAATCCTGTGTCAGAAGCTGATCGACTCCTGCACTGCCAACGCCTGCTGTGAACCAGTCACTGGGCTCTGAAACTGAAACGACAAAACTCATCAAATAATGCCACTGACCCTCTAACCCAACCTGTTAGCCTACGAGAGTCTGAGAAATAAGCTAACCACTATCAAACATGATCATGCGAAAAAGGGGACATTACAGTCCGCCCTCCCGGAAATTGCTTGTCCGCAAGCAATCTCAACAGCAAAGAATCAACCACTCCACCAGGATCCCAAGGATAGTGCCGTGAAATGTCCCTACTGTCATCAACTGTCTCCTGTAACTCCCAAATCTGATCAACTGGATCATCGCTTGTACCTGTCGTAATCTCAACACCATCTGTCACAGGAGAGAGGAACTCATAAGAAAGCAAGTCAAACCGCTGACAAAACGTGCTCCCTAAGACGCACGAGATAGGCTATCATCCCACATGTCTAACACGTGCATACTAGAATTGTGCATCCGAAACAGATCATGTACATGATGACTGAGAAAGAAACTGTGTAGACTCCTGACCATGTACACACTGGGAATCTCCTCAACGAAGCTCTGTCTGAAATCCCGATGCACTAACGAATCTCTGATACTATGATCAAAGCTCACCCTTAAACCAGGGTCAAGAGTAGAATCAGCATCCACCTCAAAGAGCAGATTATCACAAGAAGATGTAGCATCCGCCTCATTTTTTGATTCTTCTCCATCAGTATCATAGATTGGAGCTTGCTGATCATAAAAGTCATAACTGTACTGAGGAGAGGAAAATCCCTCTTGAATCACTTTTTGTTCTCCATCCAAATCTGCACTATAGCATGAAGTTGAATCTGCATCACTCACCTCATAATCAGCAACATCATGTGTGTTGTCATCAACCTCTAAGGTATTGCTGCTATGTACCTCATAGGATGTCTCGACTGGCAAGGTAGAAGCTGCTGTTATGACAATATCCTCACACACCTCTGTTGCCAAAGTCACTGCAAGTCCATCCATAGCATGCTCACCTCTTACATGTTCTTCTCTTGGAAGAATTAGAGATCTAAGGTGCGACTCCCTTTGTTTCTTTGCTTGATCTAGCTGGCTGCAGCGTTCCTTGACCTCTTGCAAACGCTGTTTTGCTTGAGCAGCCAACATCTTTGCCTTCTTAGCCCTTTGTAGCCACCCATCACACAAAACTTGAGTTTTGTTCACATCTTCCAAGGTCTGATATATAAAATCAGACTGTTTGTGACTTGAATCCACCAAACATTCTTCAAGCTCAACATGCAAAACTTCAATGCTAATGTTAGGAGATTCCATAACATGACCATCTTTATGTACTTTATCCAACCTCATGATTTTGTGAAAGTAATGGACTGCTGTTCATAAAATCAGAATTGATCTCAAGGCTGATATCATCTCCGTTAGTGCTGATAATATCTTCCTGGGGTTCAACAAAACCACTATCATGGTGTAAAACTTTCTCTTCAATAGAAGTTGTCTCAAAAGATGTTGTAGAAGCCATATTTCTGTACACTTCTTCTTTCATAGTAATTGATGAAGCATCACAAGGAACCTTATCTTCATGTGGCTGTTCTAAGGCAACTGGTTTGTCTTCATACAACACTTGCTCATCCTGAAGTGTCCTGTGCCCAACATCTACTTCTATGTAAGTCTGATTTTTGTCCTCCATAAGATCAGCTGTATGCTGGTCACTAACTGCTGATTGATCCCTTTTTAACCCCAACACATCAAGGAAACTCAATTTCTTTTTGTTTTGTGATGAGCTTTGTCTTGAAATGGAGTCTTCAGACTGCTGCAAGCTACGAGCTAATCTTTGTTGTGATGGCATAGGTTTCTGCTGAATATTATTTGAAATGCTCTCTACATTTTTCTGCTCACATTTCTTTGATTTGCTTCGTTGCTTATTATAAACCATCCGATGCTCCATATATTGTTCGAAGTCTAGGTGATCTTTTATCTTATCTGGAGATGCTATATATTCCTCATAAGCAACCATTACTTCATCAACAAATTTAGAAGCCATGATAACCACTTTGTTGTTCAACCCCTGTGTGAACAATACCTGTCAAATTTGTCCTGGTGTGACCGCATAATTTTTTCTAACCCCACAAGCTGGCAGGATTAGAGCTCTGATACCACTGTGATGAGCCCTGCTGGCTCTCAACCTCAAACCCCAAATTTCTTAAGTCTTTTAGGTGTATTTTAAGTTTTTAGAGAAATCTTAATAGACAGAAGAGAAGGGGCGCAACATATTTTTGCTTGTAAATTGAAATATATAACAATTTCTCACAGAATGGAAATGCAGAAGTTGTTATTATACTGAAACAATAAGATTATGAATTACAGACATACCAGGAAATCTCCAGTTATTTTAAATAAAGAAGTTGCCAGATCTATAGCTGGAAATGATGAAATCAAGCATAAAGGCACACCCAAATCTCCAGAACTCATTTCTCCTGCTCAGAAACTGGACACAATGCTCTAGAAATACTGGACGCCCATGATGGAAGACCAAAACCAAGCCAAAGGGAGGCGTTTCAACTTTATTCTTCACACGCCTCTTTCAAGGCACAATTCCCAATGAAGGCCGTACGGCTATGAAAAGAAAGGAAGGAAACTATGCTGGAAACCTCTGTCTGTGAAGAAGGATGCGCCACCAGTAGAAACCCTCAATATTGAAAACAATACAATCTCAAAATAAATAAATCTCTGTATGACCAGAAACCTCTGGCTGAAGCTCTCAACATAATTGATCGATTGGTCTTTTCACATCTCAAGAGTGCTCACACCGAAGAGGTAACGTTCTTCAATGGCAGGTTCAAACCCTGATCACGAAGGAGAATGCACAGGCAAAATGCTCAAGGCAAAGTGAAATAGTCAAAAGATGAGTTTCTATTGCCAGAAATGCCCTTTTATGCAAAGGCACACATTCCAAGAAAGATGCGCCACTTTTGGATATTAAAATCTTTTAAATAATATTTAATTCATTTCAATAGTATATGAATTAAATACTTGGGCGCACTTTATTCATTTAAGTGATTAAAATATTAAATCACTTTTAAAGAATATTTAAGTGATTTAAAAATATAAAGTCAATTTGACTTTATAATTAAATATTAAATCAATTAATATTTAATATCACTTAAAAACCCATAACTCACTCAAAACACCATATAATCCTGTGCCGTCAGAAGCGATCGACTCCTGCACTGCCAACGCCTGCTGTGAACTAGTCACTGGGCTCTAAACTAAGAACGACAAAACTCATCAAATAATGCCACTGACCCTCTAACCCAACCTGTTAGCCTACGAGAGTCTGAGAAATAGGCTAACCACTATCAAACATGATCATGCCGAAAAAGGGGACATTACACGCCCCTTCCTAAGAGGGCCGCCCCTGCTGTTTAAAGAAGTTGAAAATATAAAATAATCTTCAGCTGCAAACTCCTTCAATCTGCCCTTGAAATGATTGCCAAGTCACTAGCAATTGATCCCTCAAGTACCCACAAAAATCTAATCCTCCAATGATGAGCTACGAATGAAAAAGCAAGATCTTTCATGGCAAACCTGCAAACTGAAACAAAATTGCAAACCTCTTTTTGTCACCTAGAACCTTCCAAAATTCCTCCAATAAGCTCTATGATGAATACTGATTGCATCCACCTCTGAATTTGGGAATTGGGCCATCACCAAACCATAATAACCAAGGGAGCATCACCTTGATCAAGCTGTAACTTAGTTCCAGACAAGAGACAATTCTCAATATGCAAAGTTAATTCCAACATAAGATGATAAAAGCCAAGCCCAAGCTTCTATTTATACTTTTTTCAAGGGAAGTCCTCTCACTTTTCTTGTCAATGTGACTCCTTGATGTGATGTGACCCCTTGATGTGACACCTTGATGTGACCCTTTGATATGACTCCTTGATGTGACATCTTGATGTGATCCCTTGATATGACTCCTTGATGTGATCCCTTGATATGACTCCTTGATGTGACCCTAATATTTTAATTTTCATTTAAGTCACTTTATAACCCATTAATATAATTATTTAATATTACCCTTTTGATTTTGTACTTTTGGCCAAAAAATACATTCCCTCACCAAAATGACTAGCTCACGGGAATGGTGAATGAGCTAGCACACAACTCCAACTGTCAGTGTGAAAGTGAGGACATTACACACCCTAGGTTCCTTATGGATCCTTCACCTTGGGAAAACTTGAGGGAAACCCATGGGTTGCCCTAAAGGGAAAAAAAAAATCATTTTTTAAAAAACATTTCTATAACAAAAAAATGCCAAATACCTATTTTTGCTTAAGTGATATAATTGTGAAAATGGCGTGTGTTATGAAGGTTTATGTGGTTTCAAAGGCCTTAATTTGGCCTACGTGGTAGTTTGTAGAGTTTATTTCTCAAGGTTGACATTTTTCTTTGATGATGAACTAGTGCTTGAATAAGTTACAAATCTTGAGGGATTGTTAGAACAAGATTCAAGAGATGCAGATGATGAAACTATAGAAATTCATCCTACACACAACCAACACCCATTGTGGACTTAGAGTCAAATACAAGAATTGAGATCTTTCAACAACTTCAGCCCCTTCTAGAAGATAATGTTTCATCTAAGGAGCATGATGAAGGAACAGATTTTGGGGTGATCATTTCTAAGGAGATAGAACAATAGCATGAACTTGCGAGATATCTTTAGAAGGAAGAGAGGTATCTCCAACAAGTGGAGATAAATTTTGATGAGGAAGACTATCCTAAGCCACAATACATTTGTTGTACCCCAAAATTAAAATTTTTGTTACACTTAGATATTTTGAAGAAATGAGTAAAAGTCTTGTTAAATCAGTCAAAAAGGTCAAAATTTGGGTGTGCACGTCTTGCATGAAGGGTTAAAACACAAAATTTTCAAATTCTGACGATCTGGGTCTGCTCAGAGCAGCTTAACCTACAAAACCCAGATCTCAGTTTTTCATCCCTAAAATTTAGGAAAACTGCTATTTTTAGAAATTTTCTAAAATTAGTAACGTTTTCTGGGTTTTTCTGGGTTTCTTTCGAAACGGATACCGGCAAAATTTTCTAAAAATAGAAAGTTTGTCCGCTAGGGTCCAAACTGATTTTGATTGGTTCAAAATACGTCCATATCAGGCTGGTGCAGTCAGAATCTCAAAATAGTCAATTTTGCCCTTGTGGGTCTATTTTGCTTTTTCAGAAGCATATCTGGAGCTCTGAGGTCATCAATGGAGGTCATTCGGCTGCCAGGCGTCAGAATCAACACTCAGACGTTCAACAGAAGATGAAATGATGAACATGCACGGAGAATGAAGAAGATAAAAAATGATGAAAATTTCCTAACATTGGCAAGTTTGGGCGCCCCAGGAGAAAAAGGGCGCCCATCTTTTTAGGGCACCAAATGTCAGAATTAGGGTTTGCGCCTCCAGTCAATGTTGTTCAGTTCTCTGTCAGCTTCGCAACGAATTCAGCGGTGTAGTTATCAGATTACTCAGTCATCCGGAATTCAGCGACGAATAGGGGGGATCCAAACTGAAGTCAGAACGAGGAAAAGTTGAAAATATCAAAATTTGACTAAGTGTTCAGATTTTGGGCACCCCTGGTGAAGAAGGGCGCCCAGCTTTTTGAAGGGCCTAATTCAGCCGTTAGGGTTCAAGAATATGTTTGAACTTTTCAGTATCCTGCCAGCTTCGCGATGCCTGTCTTTGTCAGCACGTCTGACTGTTTAACATCCTGTAGATTCAGATCGAAGATGAAGGTACAGAATGAAGGTTTCAGACTTGAAGATGAAAATCAGTAAAAATGGCTAAGTTTGAAGGAAGTGGGCGCCCCTGGTGAAGAAGGGCGCCCAAGTTTTCAGGGGTCCCAACAGATGAATTTGCAGACGAGTGTCTAATGAGATCTCTTCACAGTTGATCCAGCTTTCCAACGGGATATCCAGCATTTCAATCAGAGTTCGCAATCACCAGATACGAGGAGCTAAACAGGGGGTCCGACGAAGGCTGAGGACGAAGTTTCAGAAGCAGACATAGAAAAAGTGTAAAAATGACCAAGTCTGGTGAACATGGGCGCCCCCAGCCAAGATGGGCGCCCAAACTTTTGAAGGGTTAAAATTCACTTTTTGGCAAAATCTCTCCCAGAAGACCCCTCCTCATTCTTCGTCAGCTTCGTAACGAGCCCAACCATCAGTCAATCGGACGCCTAGAACTCCAGATCTGACGAGATCATCTGAAGAAGATTAAAGGTGATGAAAATAAAAATAATTCTAAGTCTGGTAAACATGGGCGCCCCTGGTGAAGAAGGGCGCCCAAACTTTTGAGCTCTAAGATGATGGAATTCACTAACGCAGTCTCCAAGATCATCTCGTTGATTCCAGCTAAGCTATCCAGTGAGCTTGTCAGCCAGTCAATCGGATCAGCGTAGCCTCGGGAACAGAGAATTCATCAGAAGATCAAAGGGATATGAAGAACTTGAAAATCATGCAAAAATGACTAACACTGTGAAAGTTCGGAGCCCCTCGAAGGAAAAGGCTCCTATGAATTTGAAGGTCAAGATCAAGTTTTTAGCCAGAGGTGACTCCAAAACTTCTTTCTCAGAATCAGTCAAGCTCCGCCGTGAAACCTTCAGCTCGCCTGTCGGATCAATTTGCCAACGGGAAATCAGAGGCGAAGTAGCATGTCAAAATGAAGGAAAGTTGAAAATGCCAAAATTTTGGCTAACACTGGGTAAAGTGGGCGCCCCTGGTGAAGAAGGGCGCCCAACTTCACATGCCTTAGAAAATTTTCATAGATTTTCGAAATTTTCAAGATTGCAAGAGAAGAAAGAGGCGTCCAAGTTCAATGAAGCTGAGATTTAGGGTTTTGGAGATAAAAGCAAAAGAAAGCAAAGCAAAAACAAAACCCTAAGTCTATTTAACATCTTTCTTTTATGTTATTTTCATTATTTTTGCAGTAGCCTTCAAGGGAGAAAGTTGGAGCAGCAAGTTTAAGAAATTTTTCAAGATTCATGTCATGTCCAAAATGGTAACATTAAAAATAATAAGATATACAAGATACATATTGGAAACATCTTTAATTATCAAAGATAAATATTAAGTATAATATTATAATATAAGATTATGATTATGATCATCATAACACCAAATATGAGGAATTACAATTTAAATACAATAATAATCATTCCCTAAAATTGGGATATTTAGAAAGCATTTAATCATTTGATATTGCATAAATTGTCCAAGACGATAATACAATTATGAATATTATGATATAATATTATCATAAAATATTATTAGTATATGTAGCAATATTAAAGTATATAAAATATAAATATAAAATAATATTATATTGGACAATCATTAAATATTTACTATAAGTCAATATGTAAAATAATAATAATAATAATGCATTTATTACCAAATATAACATCATAGCTAATAGATTGAACTAACGATTTAAATATTATCCTTCATTGATTAAAATAAGAATATATAAATGAAAAGTCGTGTTTCCCTTAAGTGATCCTTCGACGCATATAAGAAAAGCCTTAACCAGCGGCACTGAGAATATAGGATATCAAATCATTCAAAACCAAAAGGGGTAACTTTGCATTTGGTGAATAGTCGCACGAGAGAGTTGGTCGACAAGCAGGTAGAAGGAATTGAAAGGGGTATATGGGACATCGAATGAGAGATTATTCGTTATCAGGTGCTAACAGCAAACAGTGTATTAAGAGGATTATGAAGCCACCGATGAACGGAAGCCTCTCTAATTGTCCAAGTACCAACAGAATGAGGATATACAATCTGCGAATTGCCCCAACGTGAGTTGTCATTCATCCTAAGAAATATTATCGCATTATACAGCAACGCAGTATACCTAATTTGGGGTCGGGCCTAGCAACGCATGCCATAAGGAGGAATATAAAGGAATTTTGGCACGAAGGAGACTATTCAAAATTCAGCAGTTCGTAAACCTGTGCACGGAAAGTGCGTTCTACATGTTCATATTTATTTGAAGGGATTAACTAGATACGTCAAATGGGAGGACCTTCGGGATTGGTTATTTTTGGACTATGCCGGCTCCATTCACTTGATGTGCGTGTCTGTGTCGAGCATATGCTTTACCTCTGTGCATAGACAAATATTAAGGAAGAGATCGAATAGGGAAGTACCTTTAAAATTCATATAATAAGTTGATCGATATATCAAATATACAAGTAAGTAATCGTCTATGATAAAACAGATAATTACGGTTAATATTTAAGGGTAAGTAAGTGGTAATAAATGAAAATAGGAATGATTGGGCTTGCCATAGATATTTAATATATTATTAATATAAATATATAATATGTTATCAACGATCATTTAATAATGATGCTTGAAATAATTATTAAGCCTTATAAGTAATAATAGTTCCTCATCTACTATGAAGATAAATAATATAATAGAATTCCATCCATGGGATCCTAAGCGACGTTCTTATCTACCCCAAAGTTCTTATGACAAATATTTGGAAGAATCATTTATAGTAAAGAAGATTAAGAATCCTTTGATAAGAATAAAAGTCTTTATATCATCTTGATCTTATTAGACTTTTGTCCCTAAATTTATTGATCTATAACGTTCTAATGTCTCTCAAAAAAAATACTTTGAATGCAAGGTTCGGGTTTAAGAGTTTCCGTCAAAAAGGGACATTACAAGTGGTATCAGAGCAACTTTCCTGCCACCCTGTGAAAATTGCGTTTGCAGACTTACCAAAGGCAAAGGTATACTCTATGAACATATAGAAACACATTCTGATTTGTACAAGATCAGGTATGGGTCATATCCCTTCTAAAATTGTGAGATTTTGAATAAGAAACAGTGATATTATTTTGGAAAATAAATAGGGAAATTAAATTGGTGATTAATAGGCATTTCTAAATATCATTGATAAATATATATGATGACTAGTAAATATGTAATAGGCAATTGATCAATACAATTTACACATGATAATATCTATCTAATCGATGATATTTATGTTGCTAATATGTTATCTTGAATTGGACAATTAACAATGCCATGATGATCTATCATTCTATTAAAACATAGTATAAGAAGGCGACATCGTTGGCTGGAGGGTTCCGCAGATCGAAATGGTAAGTATTAGGTGTGTACTTTCATATCAGTAATACCTTTATATAGTTGGAAAATAATATTTGTTAAACGTGTTATAAATGATTGATAAGAGATTGGTGATTAATAGATTTAAGGCCAAATGTATATGATAAATAGATTATTAATATTTTAATGAATTCATGAATCCTCATAGCATGTTGTAATTTTGACTTGATATAAGGTAAGATGCAATTGTTTGTATCAACAATCATATAGTTGGTTGGGGATGGAACCGATAGGTTGAGCAGATACTAGAGTCCCTTCATGGTAGACCACCCTCATTGGATGACTGCAGGTCTGCCAACGAGGGCCGAGGGGGTCATTTCCACGGGTGTTGGTTGGCCGCTCTCGGGCTGAGAAGGGAGTGCTCTAAGGGCCTCCTATGGGAAATCCTTCCTCCAAACTATGTCATGGACTGTGTGTCTACTTCATATTAATTGTGACTTGCATGATATTAACCGTAGCTATTGGCTCGGCCCAGATAGCATTGCTTGGAGGTTGCGAAAACTTGGTATGCAATTATAATTGACATCTGAACATTGTTTCTTTGTCTAGATTGTTGTAATATCACATAAGTTAACTTTGAATGAGAAATATAGCGTAGCAGTGTATTGATTGAATGACCATCCACCATTAAATTATCAAGCTCGGTTTATTGACTTAGGAATGAAGGGGAATCAGGAGCATACGTAAGGAAGCAGACACTGGAGACTTTTTCTCAGTATGCCACCCTCCTTGGATGACTGCAGGTCTGCCAAGAGGGCCGAGGGGGTCATATCCACGGGTGTTGGTTGGCTGCTCTCGGACTGAGGAATAGTGCTCTAAGGTAGCCTTGCGTGTGAAACCCTTCTTGCTTCACTCCTACAGTTAAAGATCAGAGGTGATAATTTGAGGGGTCCTATATCCTTGATTATTTAAGACCCTTAATTTGAGAATTGTTTGTATACATGGCATAAGGAACAATTGATAGTATAAAAGTTAATTTATCATTTATTTTCTGTGTTGAGTATTTTTAGCTGTCGATTTGCTTATTCAGTGTAGTAATTTGGTATTTTAGGATAAAAGATTATGCAATCCTAGAAAGGGTTCATTACAATATATGCTTTGTAACATATATTCATATGAATGCTTGTGCATGACGTGTATTCACGTGTTTGCTTCATATTTATGTGTATACTCGATGACCTTGGGAAGGGGGACGGGTCCACGGTGTAGTATGGGATACACCAAATCCGCCTTCTCGATTGTCTGACAGCATACTTCATTCAAGTGTATTTGTAATTGATTGAACACCCTATAACTTGTGATTGTATTTAAGTATATACTAGCCGATTGTGTTTATTTGAGTGTATACTTTATGATTCGTGATTAATTTTGTATTTGGGTGTATACTCTATAACTTTGTATTGATATTTGAGTGCATACTCTATGACTTGCATTTGAATTTGAGATGTATTTGTATTCGAGTGTATACCCTCTAACTTTGTACTTGTATGCTTTGTGACTTTGAATTCAAGTGTATACTTCTTGATAATGTATTCGAGTCTGTACTCTATGGCATTGTATTTGTTGTGACTTGTATTCAAGTGTATGCTCTATGATTTACATGCATTCATATGTATGCTTTGTGACTTCATGTACTCCATGTTTTACTTATCTTATGGTCTTTTGGACATGCTTGGCAACTTACTGATGTACTCTAATACATGACTATTCCATTTTGCATACTTTGCATTGGCGTAACTCATGCCTTGTATCTGTATGTAATTGTTTGTATGTATACTCTAATGAATGCTTCATATTATGTATTTTCCATTTATTGAATGCATGATATGCTTATATTCCATGCCTAGAAATGAATTTGAGTATACTTGAATGCTCGACATATTCATGTCTTAATGAATGAGTAAATGCTTCTCGCTCTATGTGTATAACTCCTACATATGTTTATGTGTGCTAATATGAATACTTCATGCTTCATCTACTTCCTAATTGATATGTGTCCCCATGTTTGAATGCACTGTTACATGTAATCTGCAAGAAGCAATAATAAGAAAGGCTACCTTGATTTTAATTGTGTTTGAATTTGTGCCCTACAATTTAGTATTCTTATGAAGTATATTTGTGTTTCTAGGATTAATGTCTTTTAATTGTTTCCTATGATCTGCAATTACTTTGCGTACTACTGTGTACCTTATTTGAATGCTTCCTGTTTGAGTGTACTTATATTGCTTCCTACCTTATGAGTATTTACGCTTTGCATACCTTGTCTGAATTTATGTGCTCTACGTATATACTTCAAATGTATTTCTTTTCCTAAGTATAATTATATATGCCTTATTGCTCGTCGCTTCTATGTGTATTTGTCTTACATTGAGTGTCTTACCTTGTGTATTCGTAAGTGTATTCATGTATTTTTATGCTTCATGTGTAATCTATGATCATGCTCTACACATGTATTCATGTTTGCTTCATGCTTTGTATCTTGTATGCATTTATGGCTAATATATTTAACGTAACTGCTTTGTGGATAACGTCCTTATGTGTCTTTCAAGGTTTTCTCATGCATCATATGTTACTAGCTTCATTACTGATGTGATTGTAGCTTACAATATCTTATGTGCACTCCTTGTGACTGTTTCATGTATGATAAATTGCTCCATGGATGGTATGTGTTCAACATGAGTGATTATATATGTATCTATTGTAGGTCATTGATCGCTACATTTTTCTATGTCTGATGTGTAATCAACATGCATGATCGAAACATTCTTTTTAGCCTGAGTGTCTACGTGTATGACTTGCATACGACCTTTGTGTTACACCATGTGTGTTTATAATCGATTGTGCTTAACAATGATAAGAAGACTTTCTTAGTAGTTTAGTTGCTATTCATGTTTGAGATTGCTTGGGGACAAGCAATTTCGAGCAGGGGAGACTGTCATGTCTCCAAAATGGTAACATTAAAAATAATAAGATATACAAGATACATATTGGAAACATCTTTAATTATCAAAGATAAATATTAAGTATAATATTATAATATAAGATTATGATTATGATCATCATAACACCAAATATGAGGAATTACAATTTAAATACAATAATAATCATTCCCTAAAATTGGGATATTTAGAAAGCATTTAATCATTTGATATTGCATAAATTGTCCAAGACGATAATACAATTATGAATATTATGATATAATATTATCATAAAATATTATTAGTATATGTAGCAATATTAAAGTATATAAAATATAAATATAAAATAATATTATATTGGACAATTATTAAATATTTCCTATAAGTCAATATGTAAAATAATAATAATAATGCATTTATTACCAAATATAACATCATAGCTAATAGACTGAACTAACGATTTAAATATTATCCTTCATTGATTAAAATAAGAATATATAAATGAAAAGTCGTGTTTCCCTTAAGTGATCCTTCGACGCATATAAGAAAAATACCTGTGCAGCTCAATACAGGGAAGCCCGATAATTATAGTGATGCGTCTTATTACATATAGCGATTCTTATAACTTTCGTCATTGTCGCCGTATTCTCCTGTTCCGCCGGTGTATTTATCTTTTACGAATCCCTGTTTAACTTCACGCGTTAGGCCAATAGCATGATAACATCAATATTATAGATGGCGGCTTTTGATTATTGGGGTTTAGTCCTCATCTGAAGCCAACAATGTTCTTCAATGTGATATAAGACATAAATTCGATGATGGATTAAAGGCAGACAATTACCATATACTAGCGGTCAATATTTAGAAAGATAAGCACATTCATTTGGAGTCATCAATGAAGACATCTTTATCAATAACAAACCTCAAGCGAATCTCATCTGAGAAATCATAGACCGTGCCATCTCAAGGAATCGGGTTTCCCTATTAACTAACACCTTATACGATAAGGCTAGCTTTAAATTGTAAACTCATTCCAAGCGTCTCTTTGATGTGGTATCAGTTTCGTATTTAAGAAATGTTGGGAAGCTTATGCATTAGCATAGGATGGGTTGTCATCAACAGTAACACAAGTATAGCTTGATGATGGTTTCATTGAGTATCAAGGGTCTTAAGGACAGTTTTTGAGATTGTTATCAAAGATATGTCACGACATGGGTATCTGGGGTCATTGCAGTCTCATTATGATTCTGTATAAGTATAGTAACAGTTTGGGCACCCAAGGGTGTGAGACAAGATATTACATAACAGGGAATACATTACATTTGGAATTCTATGGAGGTGCACCGAAGTATTCATTTGCCTGAGAATCAATAGAAGGGGATATCAAGAGTATAATGAAATTAAAGATGTCGATGCTTGTTGGATAGTGATCATACTCAACTTGGGGATGTGTTTTAAGTCTTGGAGGAGATAGGAGGACTCAGATAACTCTGATAAGAAGAGTAGCCTCTGGGATCTGATCAGATGTAACGCAAGGTAAGTATTACCAATGAAGGATCGTAATTACACATGCATATAGAATTCCAGCTAAATAGAATTACTCATGTTAGTATTACTCACTCATCATGAGGATAAATAGTATGTTAGAATTCCATCTAAGTGATCTTGAAAGATGTTAATACCCACTCTAATGCATTTATGAAATATATGATTTAGAGACGTTCATAGTGAGTGATAAGAGGAAATGGATAAACCTTTGACAAGAACGGAATATATTATATCGTCTTCAATCTTATTAGAAGCTATTACTAGAATTTATTGCTCTCTAACGTTCTAATGCCTCTTTGAGAAACACTTTGAATGCAAGATTCAAGTCTAAATGCCTCCACTAGAAAGGGGACATTACAAGAATCTTCATCAGACTCTTGTCCGCTTTCAGAAACCTCTTCGGCATCAGAGTCTGCTTCTGCTGAATCTTCATCTTCAGCGGATTGGTCGCTTGAAGTATCTTCTTCGTCGGAATCTATCTCCTCTGAGGTGGGCTTTTTACCCTTAGAGCGAGATGGATGGGATTCTGGCTTCTCTATCTCTTGGACAGCCTTGGTATCTTTCTTGCCAACAGTGAACTTGATCCTTGGACCTCTTCGTGAAGAAGTGGGAACGGCCGCTGATTTGTTTTTGTCGCGGAGTTCTTGCTGTTGGCGTGCTTCTGCCTCGGACTCTTCTCCTTCTGAGTCTGTCCTGAAACTTTTCATTGTATGACCATGTTTGTGTAACCATTCTTCTGTGTTGGCTAGATTGGTCTCAGCCTTTCTCTCATGCTGGTGACCTCTTTCCTAGACCACTGTATTGCAGGCAACGGCCTCTTAGCAACGCCTTGCTCATCATAGACAGCGTTCATGATATCACCTGGATCCTCAAAATCCTCTGGTAGGTCAGCGATACCAAGATCTCTGATTTGTTGAACTGTCAATCTGCAATAGTCCATTTTGCGAATGGCTTCTTCATCTCTGCAATCTGCCCAGATGTCTTCAAAACGGTACCTATGTTGGTGACCTTTTTGCAACTTCTTTCCTGACATCTCGGTAGTCAAAATCAAACCTATACCAATAGGTTTTGATGGTCATGATCTGATTCAGCATAGACAGACTTAGCTTTTGTGCGCTTTGATAGTATATTCGCCGATGGTCGGCGGGAACTTGAATCCACGCCAGGGTTGTTTCTTCGTTTCTTCGCGACCGACATCACCGCTCGCGATAAGTTTCCATGAGAACCCACTTATCCGGGTTGATAACGCGGTAGCATAGGGACAACCGCACAACCTACTCTCAAGTAAGTAAACATTGGGAATTGAAGAAAAATACATCCAACTTTACTTACCACCTTATAAGCCTCATCAGACACTCTTCTTCTTTCCAGAGCTGGATCAAAGTTGAAGAGTAAGGGCGCAAAGAAAGCATCAGTGACCCGTTTGAAATGGTGAAAGCTCTCCTTTAGCTCCAACTGATAGAAATATCTGTACACAAGCACCACTATTCATTCCCTTGTAGATAGACTCGAATTGTTCATCACAAATGGCCGCTAAGTATTACCCGTAAGAAGTCATAGAACTTCAATGTAGAAGGAGCATTGATCAACTGCTCGCGGCATCTCATCATCATTTGAGCCATCTACCAATATGTACTCTTCATTCTTATGATCCTCGATACCATACATCCAATCGTGAAAGGTGGATGATTCCCAAACCTTTCACTCGGCCGCCGAACGTAATCATATCCTTGACGCCATCTTTGAAGTCACTTCTCAGGAGTCCTTTCGGCCATCTAGAAATAGACGATCTAGGCTTTTTGAGCCATTGAGTATTTATCAACTGTTTGGCTTTATTGGGATCAGCATCGAAAATCTCCTATGCTTTTGATATAGAAATGTCAATATATTTATCCATGTGAGGAACCTTGAAGACAATGTCAAAGAAATCGGGGTCGAGTCTTAGAATCTCGTGCCCGGAAGAGTCGATCACACTTCTGCTTTCTCGAATGTAATGAGACGCAATTTGAAGAACAAATTCAGTATTATGCGCAGCTGTGGGGAACATCGCCACCAAGTGGAGATTGCTGTGTACAATTTCCCTCATTGAATCAGGGAGAGGCTTCGTCTCTGTCAACTTTGCAAAGTCAACCAAGTCTTGATGGCCAACTTCTGTATCCTTTATTTCTTCAACTTTCGAAAGCACTCCAGGTTACGGATAGGACGCTTTGATATTTGTAATTTCATCTTGCTTTTGCTTTCTCGGCTAGGAAGGAGGCTTCAGAGGCCATCAAAAGAAACTGAACATCAGCACTGACTTGACGATCTTCGAGAGTAGATCAGAATCGCCTAGCCGCAACAAACACCAATTGTTAGGAAACATGGGAAAGCGTGAAATGAGCACAAGGGTGGAAAGCATGGAGCGGATGGCGAGGCACGCAAAACAATGCACGAATGCGGAAAAACGAAGCTCAGGGATGCACTGGTCAAAAATGGAGTGCATTTGGAAAGGTCTGGGAAAAAGTCAGAAAAAAGTGTAAGGGCGCTAAAATTCAGCGCCCTTACATTTTGAGAAAATTGCTTTTGGTGTAAGGGCGCTAAATTTTAGCGCCCTTACACTTTTCAGTGTTAGGCAATTTTTGCTAAGTTTGAAATGTCATAGCGCTGAAAATTGGCGCTTCTGCAATTTTGGCAATTTTTTGAAGATGCAAATGCAATGAGGAATGGCGAAGGCGCTTTGAGTTTTGCAAATGCTTGTAGAATGAAAGCTTTCGAACTTGTCTCCATTTCCATGTTTATGCTTAAGGGTTTCACAAGAAATCTTTTCTTTTGTGAGATTGCAAAGTTTGTTTCAAAGCATATGAGAAGAACGGCGTGAAAAACGCGATGCATATAATGTTGGAGAGATATGAGTTTGTGAGGAGAAATGAACAAAACATGGAACACAGAAATGTCGCCATCTTTGAAGGAAGAAAGAAACGTGTATGGAGAATGAGGGTGGGACGCGTAGAGAAACAAAGAAACGCGAATGTAGAACAATACATGTTTGGAGAAAACAAAGAAAGGAATGGTGAGGGTTAGCAGAGGTTCACCAAGGCTCGTGCAATGAAAGCAAACCATGAATGGCGAACATGGTGAGGAAAACACGAAGGGAGAGAAAGCGTAGGTTTAGGAAAAAGAAGAATGCGAAGGGTAAGACACAAAAAACGCGAATGAAATGAAAGACGTGAAAGAAAGAAACAAAAACGCGAACGAACATAGATCATATACAAATGACAATACAAAGCCGAAATGAAAGTCTTACCAGGGCAAAACGCGAAGCTTGTTGAAGAGAGGAATGGCGAATCTCCAAAAAACGTGATTTTGCAGATGAAAGACAAACGCACAGCAAGAGGAGAGACAAAAGAAATAAAACATAAACAAAAAGTGGCGAATTCATTCACTTAACTTTGCAAATGAAAATTAAAAACCTAACTCAAGTCGTGCAATAAATTTAGGCACGAAAAGTGGCACGATTAACGAAAAACGCGAAATTGTGAAGAAACGTGCCAGAGGCTCAAAAAAGTTTAAGTGTCGAGAAAAAATGTAATGGCGCTAAAATTTAGCGCTCTTGCATTTTTTGTAATTTTCACTTCATGTAGGGGCGCTAAATTTTAGCGCCCTTACATTTCCAGACTTAGCCAAATTTTTGGATTTTCCCTACAGGAGCGCACTTTTTCAGTGCTACTGCATCTTCCGTAATTTGCAAAGTACTAACAGTGAAACGTCGCGAAAGATCTCGTTTCGAAGGTCTTTGCGAGGCGAACAAGGGGGAATGCTCGAATTGACTATTCGAGACTTGGGAACGCATTTCGAGGTGGCTTGAAAATCACTCCGTTATGCGTACTTGAACTTCATGAATCCTAGGAAACGGACAAGTTTCGTAGGGGGGTTATCCGTGGAACGAGCGCTGCTAGATTCCGTGATAACACAATCTTGGGGAGGGCGGACTGTAATGTCCCCTTCTCGAGCATGATCTTTTCTGTTGGCCGTTGGCCTATTCTGGAGACCCGTAGGCTACTCGGACGGTAAAATTAGGGTTTCATGTTTGGAGGTTGCTGTTGCTCGTGAATTGGTGATTGAACTGCGGATTCCTTCTGGGTTTTTAGTAAGCTTCATGGTGATGTGATTTTCTTGGCATTTCGAGCACCTTCATGAATTTACTATTTTTAGTAAATTCTATTTCTGGCAGTGGTCCTGTTGGCTTCGGCACGGTTGGCTCTCATCTTCAGTCAGTCCAGTTGGTTTGATCAATCTTGACCTTGGGAAGCATTTTTGGTGAGATAAGTCCAGTTCATTTAAAAATGTTATATTTTAAAGTTATATTTTAATATTGAGACCCCTTGGCCTAGTGAAACAACTTTAAGTTGTTCTTAAAAGGGGGACTTTGAGGGGTGGCGCCTCATGGAGATATTTCAATATTTTCTAAGGTTCAAAAAAACAATGCTTGAAAATGGATGCCCATCTTGTGGAGGAGATTATTTTTAAATTAAAGTCAAATTTACCTTGAAGAAAAAGGGACGCCATCTTTGGAGGGAAATGGAGTTATTTCAAATTTGAAAAGTTAGGGTTTCTAGAAGCTTCTGGAGAGTCTTCACAAAATTATAAAAGGAGGTCTTGGGTCTTCATTTGGATTATCTTATGTCTTGAGTAAAGTTATGCTGCCGGAATGGTATTTGGATTGCTTCGAGGAATGAATGCCTCCTAGCCTTGGCTCGACTTCTTGCTTGAGAGATAGCAACTAGTGGAGAGTTAGATTGTAGTTGAGTGAGATTTGTAGTGAGTTTTTGCATTGTAGAAGTTGTTTTGCATTTGTAGTTCAGTTTCTTGCATTTTAATGAAAATCTGGAGTTGCTGATTTTTCATTGCAGATTGAAGTTTATACTCATAAGTCTTTGGACGAATTTATTTTGGTTCTGGGTAGTTTACCCATGCATTTGCTAGCCTTGGGTGCCCCTCTATGCCAAGTTGCAGATTTTTTAGAGGTGTCTTGGATTTTATCTTGTTGGTAGAACATTTCTTGAGGCTGTACCATTCTGTTTTGCCTGGCAAGTGTTTAGAAAAAAAAAAAAACACTTCAATTTGTCAGCTATTTCTTTGTCTAGTCTTCATTGTCATCATCCTAGCATTCGTTTGCATCAAGTCTCATGTCATTCTGGCAAGTATTGAGTGAGTTGTGAGCATTTTAGTGGATTCTAGGGTTGCTGGTTATGCATATTAAGTTGCTGTTCTGTCATATCAGCTTGCGTAAAGTCTATCATTTGAGTTGGGTTTGGGTTGACAGTCATTGTGATCATTGAGGAGACATTATACTATATTGCAGCACTGTTTGACTTCTTATTCTATGTTATTGGCGGTCACTCTCTAATTAATTGTAAGTTGAACAATAGTACTGTCAACAATCTTACTTCTACTTCCTTTGCTTCATTGTAATACCCACTAAATAAGTGGAAGAGGCTGGCTTTCCGCCTATTTACATTTTGAATTAGCATTGTAATTATTTAGCATCTCCGTCATATGGTAGCTCCAATTCCATTTTGGGTTGGGAGGCACATTCTTGACGTCGAGTTACTTCAGCATAGTAGTTGGTAGGGATCCTCTGACCATATGTTCGTCCACCTTGGGCACATTCTTGGTTAGAGTTACTCTTTCAGCATTGCATTGAGATCCTCTGACCATATGCTCGCCGTCATCTGGCGCATCCTTGGTTAGAGTTGAATTCTGCATCGCTTTGGTTTTTAAGTGCTAACCGTAACGGGTGCATGTTGTAATTGCATTCAAAAAATTGAAAAAAATTGGTTCGGAATATTTCACCTTCTTCACAAGAACAATTGCCGAAGCAAAGGGACTCTTGCTTGGACGAATGAACCCCATCTCCAAGAGTTCTCTTATGTTTTTCTCAATTTTGCCCTTCTGCTTCTTAGGATATCGATAGGGTGTTGTGATAATTGGCTTGGCTCCATCTTTAAGTTCAATGACATGCTCAACTCCTCTTTCAAGAGGCGGCCCTAGAGGTAGATCAACAAACACCTTACTCTTCTTGGTGACTAAAGACTAAATATTTGGAGGATAGTCCCTCTTTGTTTCAACCGGACTAGCTGGAAGAACCATACATTTCGTAGCCCACTCAACTTGATCATGCCGAATCAACCTCTCCATTCTTTTGAATGACACAATTTGAGGACCGCCATTGGACATACCTCTTAAGACCACTTTCTTTCGATCGGATTGAAACTCAAGCTCCATGGTTTGCAGATTTAGAGAGATCTCTCGAAGTGAATGCAACCATTGAATGCCAAGGACAATATTCGTATCCCCAATATTGACCACATAGAAGTCATCTTTGATTTCATAGTTGCTCAATTGCATAGACATGTTTGAAATCTTCTGGGTGCAAAAGATGTGAAACCCATCGGCAACCATAACTTCAAAGCCTTCAAATTCTTCCGTTTGGAGCCCTTTCTTTGTCACCATGCCTTCATCAATGAAGTTGTGCGTTGCTCCAATGTCAATCAACCCAACTATTCGCTGCCGCTTAATCATGCCTCGAACCTTGAAGGATTCATTTTTGTGAAAGCTCGAGAGTTGGGAAAAGTGCCCCCACCTCTTTGTTCATCTTCGGACTCTTCTGGAGCTTTCTCATCACTCTCTTCAAAACCATACCGCTGCTCTGAGTGATCAGATTCTGATCCAAATTCAGAATAGGCCTCTAAATAGTTTGCATGGCCCCTTCCATAGCATCTATGTCCCTTAGTCCAAGGTTCTTTGCACGTTTAACACTTTCCTTCCTTCATAAGCTTCTCATGAAGCTCATCATCTAATTTAGGAGGGAATCTCTTGTGCTGATTTGAAGAATGTCTCTTATCCCTCTTGTGAGCAAAGGGCTTGGGTGGAAATTTAGGCCTAGGCGCTGACAACTCCATGCTTCTTGCCTTTTTGATGGCCTCTTCAAGACTTGGTGGGTCAAATGCCTTAACCCATCCCTTCAAGGGTTCCACTAAACCTTCGGAAAACAACACTACTAATCTTCTTTCTGTGATGTTGGGCACCATCACGGAAAGCCTTTGGAAATCAGCTATGTAAGCATCCAATGAGCCATGCTGTTTCAGCTATGCAAGCTCGCGAAACTTCACCTCAGGATCCTTAGTGTCGAACCTGTCAATCAACTTGTTTGTGAATTCTTCATAAGTTTGAATTAGGTTGTGGCCAAGTGTGACCAAACCATGGTACCAACACTCATGGGTGGCTCCTTCCAAATGCAAGGGTGCAAACTTTATAGCATCCTCCTCTGGCATAGGTCTCAAGGAAAGATAATTATCAAGCTTCTGCACCCATGCCCTGGCTGTACACGCATCACTTCCATCAAAGTGAGCCAAGGTCACTTTCCCAAGAGCTTGTAGGTAATCAGTTTGAGGACCCATAGGAGCATGGTATTCAACCCTTCCACTGTTCCTTCTGTTTCTTTGATTTATGAACTAATCAAAGGTTCACTGTTCCCTAAGATAGGGAGGAAAGGAGGCATACTCCAAGTAGGCCTGTTTAGTGTCATCTGCGAAAGGCGTTGCAACTTCTACTTGTGGTTCTTCCCTCTAAGTGAATGTCAGAAAGAGTGGCCTAGAGGTTGATCCTCTAGAGGTGGCTTCATGTTGGCCAATAGTCTTGTCTCTCCCATTGCCATTGTTTCCATTGACAACACTGTTTTCTCCCGTACCATTGTTTTGGTGGTTTGCATTTTGAGTAGCCTACTGATCCATTCTTGCAAGCAATCGTGCCATCATGTCAATCATCCCATCAAACTTCTCCATTTTGTTATCTCTATCTTCCATGGTTTGCTTAGGATTATCTAACAAGTTCTCCACTACTTTACCGGTATCTACTACTTTTCCAATCTCTCTCAAAGCCTTTGAAAAGGTGTCTGCCTTTGGCACTGACGGAAATTGTGATTGATCTCTTGCCTGACTTCTGGTGTAGTATCTGCGAGCTTTGTCACTCATCTGACTACTGACACTGTTGAGCACAAGATGGCAAAATCATGGCTCTGATACCATTTTAATGAACCTAACCAAATTTTTTAAATTTTTTTGATTACAATTTGCAATGCAACATGCACCCGTTAAGGTTAGCTCTAAAACTAAAACGATGCGGAAAGTAACTCTAACCAAGGATGTACACTAGGATCCCAAGGTTGGGCAAGGTGTGAGCATATGGTCAGAGGGTCCTTATGAGATAATTGATTGAATGTAACTCTAACCAAGAATGCGCCCTAAGACTTGATGTGGGAGGAGGGGCAAGCATATGGTTAGAGGATCCCTACGAATTGCTGATTGAAAGTAACTCTAACCAAGAATACGCCCTAAGATCCGATGTGGGAGGAGGGGCGAGCATATGGTTAGAGGATCCATGAGTTGTGTGATGGCTTAGCCGATCAGTAGTATGAAGTACAATGCAATACAAGGAAATAGGCGGCTTGCCGGCCTCTTCCACTAACGTGGGAATATGATTTGTAACTAAAGATTACAATGAACTTAGCAAGATAAGAGTATTGGCTGACAGTACTACTGAACAACCTTACAATGAAGATAACCCTGCAAGCACACTGTATTAGTGAGATAAATCAAGCTGCAACTGTATAGAATGCCTCCCAATTGCTGAATATGACTTCAAGCACTCAATCCCAGCCCAAAGGATGAATTTCCTAAATCTGATATGACAGACCAGCAACTAAAATGCAATAACCAACAACTACAAAATTCACTCATATGCTCATAAAATGCTCAAAACACATCCGAATGACAAGGGACTAAATGCAAATGACTCTAGAAGTGATGGCACCCAAACCCCAATGAAGAAAACCCAACATACAACCCTTATTAATTTTTGCACGAATTCCAAAGCAGCTCAAGATGGTACGGCCCTCAAGGAAGGGCAATTTTGCTAGGAAAAATCAGGATCTTCATTATAAAATCTGCAAATTGGTACAAAGGGTCGTCCCTGGCAAGGAAGTGGATTGACTAAATACCCAGAACAATATCATTTTTATTTCATGAGATATGAGCAAAAACTACAATCAGCTATGATGAAACCAACAACCAAAAATCTGACTGAAATGCAAGAAACTCAACTACCATATTCAAGAAACTCAACTATAAGTGCAAGAAACTCAACTACAACTACTATCTCAACTAGTTGCTATCTTTCAAGCAAGAAGTCAAGCCTAGCTAGGAGGTATGCATCCCTCGAAGCAATCCACTAACCATTCCGACAGCATAACAGTGCAGTAGACATAAGATGATGAAGTGAAGAGAAGACGCCTCCTTATATAGACTTGAAAAGCATCTTCCAGAAGCATCTAGAAGGGCGCCCAAACTAGTCAAAGCATATTCAAATTTGAAGTTGATTCTTATCCCTCCAAAGTGACGTCCAAATTCATGAAGGTAACTTTTCTTTATTTTTAAAAATATCTTCTCTTCAAAAGTTGGCGTCCCATCTCCAAGAGCAATATTTGACCTTTAGAAAATAATAAATCTTCCCTTGATGATGGGTCCACCCATGAGGTCTCCCTTTTCAGGACAACTTGAAGTCATGAAGCTAGGCCAAGGGGTTATAACATTAAAATATAACATTCTTTTAATTAAAACTTATCTCTCCAGAAAATGCATCAAAAGGCCAAGAACAACCATACCAACGAAACTGACTACAGAGAGGAGCCAACTGAACTAAAGCCAACAGGACCACTGCCAGAAATAGAATTTACTAAAAATAGTAAATTTAGAAAGTTGTTCAGAATACCATGCATGCTATATCATTGCGAAGCTCTCTGAAAACTCAGAAAGAATCCGCAAACCAAACTCCAAGGCTCCAAGCAACAACCCCCTAGAAAATATGAAACCCTAATTTTCTCCTCCGAGTAGCCTACGGGTCTCCAGAATAGGCTAATGGTCAACTGCACGATTCACTGTTGAGAAGGGGACATTACAAATTGAGACATCATGTCCATCATAGTGTCAAACTTCTTCTCCATCCTAGCTCCTGGACTGACTAATCCTAATCTACCTTTTCCCCTATCAGCCATATTACCTGCAGTTCTTTCCCCTTCACCTGGTGGATCCTCCTACATCTTTGCACCCTATGAAGACTCCCAATGAGCCTTAAGAATCCTTGAGACTGTTTGACCTCCAGGAGTGGGTGGGGGCTGCCACTGTCCTTTCCTTAACTCCCTTTGAAAATACCTCTGTACTCTCTCACTCAGAACGGAAGGTGCTGATTACATGCGACTAACATAGGCTGGTAGGAAAGAGTGGCTCTGATACCACTGTAACATACACCCTTGATTTTTTCCTGAACTCACTATTGCTGATTGTTTGTTTGCTGATGTGTTTTGTCTATGTTTTCAAATGCATTTGCAAGATGTATAACAGCATAGAGAATATGGCAAATAGAAATGGAAACTAATAGGAAACAATGCCTTTCATTATAGATAACATTTAGAACAAGAGCAATTGTTTTCAAATTGAAATCAGATAAATACAATGCTATATCAGAACTGGCATATGAAGTTTCAGACCTGATAAAGGTCTTACAACAGCAACAATATAACTTCAATCTCCTCCAAACTCCTCAATGATGATGTGTTAAAGTCCATTAGGTTTTCCAATGCCTCCAAACAGCCACTAAGCACTGGAAATAGACTGGGAGAGAGAGGTTATACAACAACTACTCTATCCAATGGTTCCCAGAATGGTACGACCACAAGAGAGGGCAATTTTGCACTAAAAATCAGATCTTCATTGAATAACCCAAATGATAGCTTGAAAGATGGCGCCCAAAGATTAGGAATCCAATGCACCAATGCCCAAAACAAGGAGCTGGACACAAACGGAGTTATGAGAAGATTTGTCCTTTAGCACTTGTAAAATTAGAGTTTCCAGAACTTCTGATAATGCATCAGACCTCAAAAATCAATGCAAAGTGCCTACCAATCACTTCCAAAATGATTCAAACTCCAAGCCACATTCACACCCACAAACCCAAATCAAAATACCACAAAAATCTTCATCTTTTCTCACCTAAAACTCAGTAAATCAGACCTATGTTGTAGCACAATGTGATCCCTAGATGGAACCGCTCAAATCTGGCTAGGGTGGATCTTTCAACACTGAAACCAGCTCAATATGGCTAGGGTTTTCATCTTTAGCATGCAGCCAGAGTACTCTGGAGTCATTCCAACAACATTATGTTAAGTTGCCAATTCCAAGATGAGCAAATGAGAGCCAAAATGAAACTTTATAGAAAGTGAGAGGGAAATTAGGGCAACTTTAGGTTTGAAACATTTTTCCCTCCAATTCCAACACCCTCCTCATGAGCCTTTTAAAATTTAATTATTTTATAACACCTTATATCTCCCTTAGGCTTCCCACCTCCAAAAGGAAACTATTTTGTTTTTGTTTCCTTTTAAAACAATATTAAGTTATAACATTAGGTTCCAAGGTGCTTTTTACGATGACCACCAACCCCTTCGCTTAAGTTATAAAGTTGTTTTAAAGACAAATATTAAATAATCCAACCTTAGGCTCACCAACGCCACCTTAGGAATAACACTGCTGAAGCAATAAGGGCTTGGGACGAACTACCCAAAATAAACTTACTATGAATAGCAATTGCTAAAAATAGTAAGTACTCTCCAAAACACAAACTGACACAAAATTGAAGTTCACTGAGATGCCTTGTGGCTTACTATAAATAGTAAGCACTACAAACTGGCCACTGCTATAAATTGAAAGTCCTATCAAAAACCAACACTGAGCCCAATGTTGGCCACTGAGTCCCCTAATCAACTCCATCTAGCCTACAAGAACTCTAGAATAGGAAAATGGACAACCCCACTGCTCAAGTGCTAGGAGGGGGATATTACAGAGGCTCTAGGGAGTAGACTCCTATATATACACTTGATATTGTAATGCAAGATATAAATGGATGGATGATAGTTGGGATGTGAATGAAGAAATGAATAGATATACAAATGTTATTGGCAATCAATCTAATTGTTAGTATTCTTGTAAATGTTGTTTGTGTGCATATATGATTCTTAACATATTTATTTATATAATACTTAGGATCTGTAATTGGAAGTACGTAGAGGAGAGTAGAGGGTCATGGATTCAACATTCTTTGAGTGAGACACAAGGAAATGCTAGTGTATTAGTAGTCTAAGCTATTAGCCATTGGTCTTAGCATGCAACCAAATTATGGCTAACATATTGGTTTTGTTGTCAAGACCCTCTTAGACTTTGCGCATTGCTTGGTAAGCATGATTTGTTAGATTTCACTTGTAGAGATCAATTGGTGGATGAAGAACTTGGATGAGTTCACACAAGGAGCTCCTAGCAGGGGTCAAAATTGGACAATATTGTGATTAGGATCTTTTTGATGACCTTTTAATAATTTTGGACAGAGTTACCAGCACAACTCTTTGTTCGGTTAGTTGTGTAGTTGAATCATAGGAGAAAGGAGTAAAATTGTCAGATTGAGTGGACAACCAATAAGCTCACATACCTATAGTTCTTGGATATTGTTTGGACTAGAGCTATTGATACCTTTGTTCAAGGAGTTATAAATAGCTATATGCTATAGTTTGTGGCCTCAACGTACAATTTGATCAATAAGGCTTTATAGAAGTTCCTCATTCGTGTCAAGAAGAAGTTGTCAAGGTAGGTAGTTTTTTGGGTAAAGATGTTGCTACTCGAGAAAGACATCGAGTCCCTTGCCATAGAGTAGTTGTTCCCTCTACATTTGATGCGTGGTGAAAGGGGTGATTGGCTCATGGGCGAAATATAATTGAGTGTGGGAATGGATGGTGAAATCTTGAGTGAGGCATCTAGGAAGCAATAGAAGATAGGTTAAAACAAGAGTTGCAATTGTGGCCATGTAGGAGTGATCTAGGAAGGCACAAAATGCACTAGAAAGGTGATGTGTAGACAAGAGTGTTCATAGCAAGGACCGCATGCATGTGTTGGAAGTAGATGACAAGGATTCACATAGCAAGTGCACAAAGGAGATGGTGTAATAATAACTACCCATTTAGGAGGGGAATGAGATATGATTGACCTTGTTGGCTTGCACCCAAATTTCATGATTAAAGTTGGTGTTTTTGTTGATGTGATGTTTTCCTATTTTCCCAAGTGTTTTATATAGATTGTCCTTTGTGTGCTCTCACCACAACTTCATAAAAAAATTTATCCTTCACTTGAAACATCATTTGGTGAATTGTCTTGTTGTCTTCACCTATCTCCTTGTGCTTTGTTGTGTGTTCTTTCATTGCAGTGGTCATCTTTTAGTTGGTGGTGTTCTCTGGTAGTATGATGGTTGGTGTGTTACCTAGTGCCTTATGTTGTGACCATAGGTACTCTTCTAGTGATATATATCTTTGTAGTGGATCAATATGTTGCTATGATGGTGTGTTATTGATTTTCCATTGTGTATAGGACTTTTGCTTTGCCTTTGGCTTCATCTCTCTCACGTCTCTTCATCTTGATGTGATTGGATTGTTCTCCATGTCTTATTCATTGTTTGATTTTCCTTGCTTCCACGTGTTAGGTGGTTATTTGAACAAAATTTTCAAATAATTTACCTACCCCATTGTCCATTGTTCATACCACCTACCCTACCTATTTTGACATTTTTCATGGAATTTAAAAATTTGAAAGTTAGTGCTAGTTCATGGGTAGTTGGATGTCTTCTTAGCTTTGACATTATTCCTTGAGACATTTATCAATCTACCAAAATAGGGCCTGATTCAAATGATCACCTTGAGCTACATGCGTGGTTATGTCATGGTTTCTCATTTCAAACTTGTCTTCCTCACCTTGGCATTGCATTTAATCTTGGATCTGATTTGTGGTTGGGTTGTTGGCGGTTTATTGCACAATCCCAGGCATATCTCTCTTCCAAATGGTCTCATTCTTCTAACATTGTCATTTGGGTGTCTCGAGGGCTGGATTTGATTAGATGCGTGTTTGAATTTTCCCTCCAAGAGCTCGGGTATTGAATGTTATATACACATCTGTTTGATGTGTTATGGGTTGGCTGCTGAGCCTATCTTGCAGCCACATAAGTGTCTCAGATTGTTATAGGGTATTAGATGATGCAAGTCAGGTTTGTAAAGGGATGGGATACACATTGTAACTGATAGGAAGATTATTTAATGAACAAAGTGCATGCAAATGGTATGTCTCCATGGTAGTTTGTAACTATTCAAGTGGGTGCTCAAAACTAGTTGTGGATTATTTCTTGCCACATTATCTAGTATGAATGTAATAAAGTTAGATGAATGCATGACAAATTCTAATTCATTGCAAACTATTTTATAATGGTCTTTCGTATGCTTCATGTGGTTGGTTGTAGCATTAAGATCAGATCATTAAGTATGTCCATTTGCATAAGTGTTATATTTAATTTTGATACATATGCACAACTGGTTCCATTATGCTTTGTAGGTGTATCCTCTTCTTCCTTCCATGATTATGACCTTGTTTCCCAATGGAGAAGGCATCGGTTTGATTGGTGAAGTTCTAAGCATTTCTCAAATTGGTTCTCTCTCTCCTTGTTAGTTTAGTAATAGATAATAGTTCTACATGTTCTTGTGATTCAACATATAACATAGGGAACATGTTAAGTGATCACACACTACTTAGATTGTTAGAGAATCATGTCATGCATGCCCAAACCTTGTACTTGTGTATGAAATGTTAAGTGGAGTCACTTGTGGGGATATTGTACAATTGTCATCTTTAGGTGCATTTGCAAGATTGTAGTTAGCAATTTAATAAAAGATCTTTCATGCAGCTAGTTAGTCTTTGGTCTAGTGACAAATTTTAGCTGAGCCCAAAGATGAAGATGAGCCTACCCACTCATAGTCATTGGTCCATTCATGCGACATTTTGATCATAAGTCTTGCACACCACCTATGTTGACACTCCTTGGCCTTGGGTGTTGGTGCAAGTCTTTAGGGATTGTGGAGATGCATGTTTGAGCACTAACAAATTGATACTGTTGTCAAGGATGTGATATCTTGGCTCTTGTTTTGAAGATCTGTGTAACCTCACTAAAGAAAGTTTTGTGGCCATGGTCTTTTTTTTATCTGTAGTTAGTAGCCTGTCAACTTACACCAACAAATTGGTGCCATTGACGGGGATGTTCTAGCCATGGTTTCATATTTTAGATCTCAACAACTTGGGGATTTTTACCATTATTACACTGGTCCATTTGCTGTTTGTAATTAGCATCTCATCAATTGACACCAACAAATCGGTGCCATTAAAGGGTTGAAGTTTGTTGAAGACTTTGTTGGTGGAATTCAGCCTAGTAATTTTTTCTTTCCTTAGTGGGTCTTTTGCACCAACGATTTCTTCATTTAGTGAGGTAGCAACTTTGTTGCCAAGAATCAAAGTGCTTTTTCTATTTCTACAACTACCAATTTATTGACAGTGTCACAAAGTTGTAGATCTCAACATGCGGGCATTGTAAAAGGGTATGTGCCTCTTCTCCTCTTTCTCTTGGTGATATTGTGATTCTTTAGTAAAGGAAATGTCTACTTGTAACAAGTGTGGTATTGTCTCGATTTGCTATAAGTTTGCAGTCACAGCCTTTAGGTCTAAATGCATCGAAAGGGATGTTCCTTCATATGCCTCTTCCTATTCTTCAAGCCCTTCTTATTTTGTTATTGAGTATGACTCAAAATATTATAGTGATGCATATTCTCATTGTGGTAAGTCGTATTCCACCTCCTAGTCATTCCCAAAGGGTACAAGTATCTAGGAAAATGTATGATCAACTCATCAAGAAACAAAAGGAACTTGAATGAAAAATCAAAATGCTTGAATCTAAGCTATGATCCAATGCTTTGCTTGCTGCCACAGATAATCATGTTCAAAATCCCGCCATTGCCCTTGATACTACCTAGAAGCAACTTGACTTGTCATGGTTCAACTATGAAATGAAAACAATGTCTCGAATGATTTTGAATCTATTGTCTAAGTTTGATAGGTGTGATGTCATTGAAGGGGAGTCACAAGCCAATACATTCTTTGATTTCATGGAGGATCTTCATTTTCAGGATGAATATATGTGGATGTAATTCTTTGTTAGGTCTTTATGTGGGAAGGGACAAAACTAGCTCAGTAGCTTTCCGTCGCACTATTTATTTTCTTGGAATGACCTTATGACTCATTTGTTGAAGAGTACACTTGCAGTGCTGATCACGTTTCTCTTTTCAAAAATATGATTATCATCAAAAGACAAGAGGGGGAGTTCGGTTATGATTTCAGTCATAGGTTTGGTATGGCACATTCTGATATTCGAAGGAAGTGTAGGCCCAGTATGTTCACCTGAATTGATTTATGTTTTGATGCATGTGAGATTGGCCTAAGTGTGGCTATACAGGAAATTAAACCCATTAGTTTGTAGTAGGCCTATGTGTGGGTTGACAACCTTGAAATGGAAAGAGTTGAATAGAGAAAGGGGTTGTTAACTACAAAGGCTCATATTGAAAATATGCGGTGTGTTGTGGCTGCCCAAAAGAATCTTGTATTGGTGACTTTTCATTGAGGGTTGAGGATGATGGCACAATAGCTTGGGATGGTTGTATTGGCAAGGTGGGCAGTGTTTGCATCAATTTGCAATTGGATGTGTCATCTTCTAAAGATGATGTTGTAGGTGTTTGTGTTGAAGAGTAAGTCATGGTATCTCTTCTGGTGGCTCTTGAACCTTTCCTTTGTTTTTTAACGATTTCTACATTGACTTTTATTAGTTAGATGATCTGAAAACCAATGACATCAACTCTTATGATCATGATGGCATTAATATTGATGGGGAACTTGTCGAATATGTTGTAGATATGGATATTACCATTGCAGTGGTTTATTTTTCTTGCATGCAAGGAGAGGATGAAGAAAGTGGTTTCAGTTTGGTGGTAGAAATAAGTATGATGCAATAGGTTGCAAAAATGAAATTAAAATGGAGAGGCAATGAGATGGACTTAGTTCATTTGATTTTCCTTGGTTTGACTCTTATGCTACTGATGATAATGAAGATGTGGAACATGAGTTTGATCCAAGCACGAAGTAGCCCATCAACATATGTGAAGATGGTGTATGCTAGCCCCAAGTTGTCCAAGAGCCTAATGTGAGCACAACTAACTATGACGCATTCCTTTGTGATGAAGGACAAACTTCTAATGTTGTGGATGATGGTGATGCTCTAGAGTTGGAATATTTGTTGTGGATCCAACATATAGGTGGAAGTGACATTGAGTTGCACCACACATATGAACTTGAAGATGAACATGTGGTAGCTTAGCTTGATTGTAATATCCCAAGCTAAATATTTAAGAAAATATTATAAAAAATACCTCTGAGTATTTGATATTTTGAACCATTAAATTTAGGTTTACATATATTAACCCTATTCTTGCAAACTATAACTAACTTGAGCCAAAATATGATGGAAATAAGCTGATAGGGTAAATATTATTCAAAAATTGAGTTTATAAACTTTAACTAGTCTAGCAAATTCCTATGTTCTCTTCCATGACTTATACATTAATTGTTGTAATAACCCTAATGGTTATTTTAATGAAATAAACTTTTGATTTAATTATTTTTAACCGTAACTAATGAGAACCCATGTTTCTTCATTGATTTGCATTCATTAATTCCCTAGAGTACATTAAAACTAAACTTATGGTTTGAACTGGTAAACTTTGGATTCAAGTGTTTAACCAAATTGGCCAAGAGATTCAATTTCCTCAATGCTTAGACAACAATATTAATACCCCATAGGACCCATGAGCCAACCCTTGGCAGAAAAACCTCAGAATATTTTCTTATTAGAATAAGTTTGAAATACATTCAAGGAAATTGTAACACCTATAGATTTGACAACATAAATTATCATACTTGAACCCACATACATAGTAGATTTCGTAACCCAATGTGATTAATTTAACATTTGATTGGAATCTCACATAGACCTAGAACTTTCCTTCATGTTTACATACTAGCATTATGACCCAGAGTATAAATCTGACTCACAAAGATGCAAGATAAATAATAGAGCATTCTCTATATTAGCTATTTTGAAATATATTACAATGTTTCAATGACAACTATAACAAATAGACGAATATAGTGCTTACTCCCATGACAATTAGAATGTCGTGCAACTCAATGTAGCTAAAGATCCATGACCTTGAAGCTCACATGCGACCTTTAAGTGATTATGTTGCCAAGTAAAAGGGTTTCTATTCTTGTGCTTGGATGACCAAAGGGTTTTTGTTCTTTGGTCTCTACAAATTTGAGGGTTTTCATCCTCAAATCCAATTGTTCGAACACTAGTGCTTAGAACAATGTTAGCTAGGCTTTCAACTTGGAGAATGATCAATAATCTAGAGCAATGAAAAACCTTGAAATATTTCTCCTTTGGCGTATTTGAACAGCCAAGGGAAGAGTTTTTTGTGTGTAAGGAAAAGAAGAGCTTGTGAAAACCTCTAAAGTGGTGACAAAACCTCAACCATCACATTAACAAAACATGGTCATTATCATCCTTCAAGTTGCGTGCTCATGTGAATCTGCACCCCTTTTAAGTTTAAATGTTTCTGGGAAAGAAACCCTTCCGGAGAAGTTGTGTGGTTAAATTTGGCATTAATGATGCTTTTGTATTGTAGTAGGAGGTAGATGAGGTGAATCATATAAATAGGTAGGAATGCCAGAGTTTGGGGGTTAAGGATGTTGCATGATTGCCATAGGTCAAGAGTTGGGGGGAGGCATTTCAATCGGTAGAAGTTTGAAACTCCGATAAGAGGAAGGAAAGAATAGGGTTTGGAAAAAAGGTATGTCGTGATGGAAAAGTACAAAACTTTGATAGGAATGGAGAAGTGGAGTTGAGCAGAAAGGCATGCTAGCGTGATAAAGTTTGAAAATTTGGTGGGAACTAAGGAGAAGTCAGACTTAGACAAAAAGGCATGTTTGTATGATGAACTTTGAGAGTCCAATGGGAACCAAGGAGAATTCGGACTTAGTTGCAAAGGCATGCTGCTACGATGAACTTTGAAAATCCAACAACTTGTGGAAACTTAGAAATATGACTAGAAACACTCCACACTTAGAATTATTGATACCTTTGCCACTTCTAACAAATTGGTAGGCATCTAGGAAATGACAATGAACCATACTTTAGGCTTGGGCTTAGCTCATTGGAGAGAGGGATTGGTCCTTGGTTCCACAAATACAATTTGATTAAAAAGGGGACATTACATTGATTGTATACCTAAGCTTGAGATAATTCGGTTTGAGATGTAGGAAGATGTCTTCCCTTATGTAGATCAAGATCGTAGTAAGATGTTTCGAGAGTGTGAGTTTGAGACATTTAGTTTTTGTTGAGACTCATCATTTCAAGGTGGTGGCAATTATGTAGATGTGATTGACATGGGTTGTGAAGGTTCTCTTCTCATTGAGTGATTGAACTGGGTTGCTGATCATAGTTGGAAAGAGGTATCTCAAACTTGTTGCTTTTTGCATTTTTGGTTTGCCTATGTCTATGTGCGGTGGATGTAGTTTGTTGTAGTTGGGTGATGGATACATTGTTTGCCTGAGAAAGTTTAGATCATTCTTTCAACTTGTCTTTGATAGAAGCAAGTTGATTGTTGCACTTTATCCATGGCCTTGTTTCATGGATCTTGTTTGTATGGTTCAACCTATAAGTGTGCTAAAAGAATTTTAGCGACCACACATTTCAAGTTTCCTTTGTTCTTTCTTGTCTTTGGCCACAAGTTGCTTGTTTGTGCCTTGTACATACATGTTTATGTCTTGTGTCTTTTGGTTTTCCCTCGTCCTTTTTCACTTTGCGATTGCTCCTAGAGATCTTGTTTGGATTCTTGTTGTGCCCACAAAGGGCACACATCCCCAATTAGAGCCAATGTTCGTTTGCGCCTAAATTTTATTATTAAACTTGGTGTTTGTATTGATATGATGCTTTCCTATTTTCCCAAGTGTTATATGCAGGTTATCCTTTGTGTGCTTTCCTTGTTGCAACTTCATAAAGAGTTTTATCCTTCACTTATGGTATGACTTGGTGACTTGTCTTGCTATCTTTTCCTTTGTTGTGCATTGTGTTATGTTCTTTCCTAGTGATGGTCATCTTTTAGTTGGTGGCTTGTGGTAGTATGATGGTTGGTGTGTTGCCTAGTTCCTCATGTTGTGACCATAGGTACTCTATTGGTCATATGTATCTTTGTGGTGGATCAACATGTTGTGATGGCGTGTTATTGTTTTTCATTGTGTGGGCGACTTCTACTTGCTTGTAGTTTCATGTCTCTTCATTGTGGTGTGACTAGATTATTCTCCATGTCTTATTCATTGTCCAATTTTCCCTACTACATGTTCAATGGGTATTCAAATGAAGTTGAAATAATTGACATACCCAATTGTTCGCTATTCAACCAACCTACCTTGCCTCTTCTCGTGTTTCTCAAAGGGATTTGAAAATTTGAAAGTTATTGCTAGTTCATAGGTAGTTGGATGTCTTCTCAACCTTGATGTTGTTCCACAGGCCATTTGCATATCTACCATGATAGGAAGCGATTCAAATGATCACCTTGAGCCTAGTGCATGGTCACGACATGCTTTAGCATTTGAAACTTGCCTTCCTCAACTTGGCATTGCATTTACTCCTAGATCTGATTGGTGGCTGAGTTGCTAGTGGTTTTTTGCACCATCCTAGGTAGATCTCTCTTCCTAGTGGCCTTACTCTAATGTGATCATGTGGGCATCTTGAGGGCCAGATTTGGTTGGATGCATGTTTGAAATTTCCCTCCAAGAGGCTAATTGTTGAATGCTATATATACATGCTTGTTTAATGAGTTATGGGTTAGTTTCTATAGTAACCCCCTGCGGATTACATAATATGCAATAATGCAGATCTGAAAGTGTTTGATCAGCAACTAAGAGCGTCGGCAATCTCCAAAAACTCTATATGATTCCACCTTGAATGTCTGATTTAAGTCAACCTTCCGAATTCAATGTAGCTCAATAATAACCTCTGAATGAGATATCCCCCTGCATGCCCTTGGGTGATCTTTTGCACTTGTAGACACTATTCGCCCTGAGGGCTTTTGTCCTAAAAAAGCTTGAATCTTCAAAACCAACAAACCTTGCTCAGTTTCTCCAATTTGCACAAGTTTCAAGAAAATAAACAATGATCATGAAAAAACAAATGCTGTTTGGCTTTTATACTCCAAATCCCCACTCGGCCAAGTAATTAAATAAAATAAATATTTGCTTTTGATGCATTTGGCTTTTAAAATAATAAATTAATAAAGTGTCATTAAATATAACACCTTATTAATTTCAAAAAGCCCCAAGTTGGAAACTTTCTTGCTAGGTGGACAAAATATCTCCCTTTTGGAGCTTCTTGTGGAGTTCTCGACAGTGTTAATGATATCATGCAGCATCGATATAATACTCCAGCTATCTTCCTTGGCGAATAAATTAAATGATAGCTATGTGCTATTTAATTTATAAGATCTCAAGAGGCGTAATCATTAAATGTAAAGGCACTTGTATTAAAGGCCGACCTCCTCATCTTGGCATGATTTATCTTTTATTAGATATACCTTTATTCTGGCCGACTTGTATTAAATAAAAAGAGGCGTCTCTTCAAGATGTATAAATGTAATGACCCTACTCAAATCTGACCAAAATACTGATTTTTGGCCTTGGTAATTTCATCAAACACTTTGCATACAAGGGTCATATGACTGATATAACATTTCAGTTTGCTTTAATGACTCTTTTCTTCAATTAGCATCAATGAGAATGTTTACAAATGACTCTAAATTGACTAAACAATGTCCTAGCATGAATGTGCAACTTATTTTGGCAATATTCAATGCATATATATGATCTAAACATGAGAAATGATCACCTACAGCCAACTGGTATTTTAACAAACAGTTGGTATGCAAACTAACAAACTAAATACAAATGATATTGAATTGCTCAAATGACACCAGCAACTTATATCTCCTTAATTGCAATGAAATTTCTAATACAATGCTCATGAAATATGGCCAAGACTCTTGGCATTTACATGGATTACAAAATATGATAATGCTGGTATAATGCACACCTACAGCTGAAACTTATAACACCTAAAATGCAATGCTAACATGAATGATAAACAAAGGAACCTGGAGAAATGATGATGCCTTAGAAGAGAGCTGATGAAAGAATCAAGTTTCAAGCAAAATGAACTCCTCTTAGGCCCCAATCGAAGCTTTCACCCAGCCGCCCCTGTTCTTGCCTGGCAATACTTTAGATAAATAAATGCAGCAATTAAACTCCACCTCTTGGCACTTGAAATGATTGTCTCGGCAATAGCAATTGAATGCAACAATACCCAGAACCATAGGATGCTTCAATGATGAGATATGAACAAAAATGTCTTGCCAATGGTGCCCTTGCTGTAGTATATCAGACCACTGAAATTATTTACCAGCAACCTGATAGCTGCTCCAAAATACTCCAAAACAATTGCCAAGCTCTCCCAAGATGAATGCTCAAATACCCACAAAGAAATAATGCACGAATGAGGCCATACAAGCAAAAATCTGAATATGATATGCAAAATCGTGGCTCCAATATGCAGACTTATATGACTGAAAATATTATATCAGAACTTCTGGCAATGACTGAATGAATGCAATCAACCTCCTCAATGCAAAATCGATGAAGACTATGAACTCCAAAATGTCTCCAACAATGCTCCAAATCAAGGCATACAAAAACTTGGCCAAAGGCCACTAAGTTTTTACAATGAAGCTCAAATAGAAAGTCTGAAGTAACTTTCTCCCAGCTGCAATAATTCAAGTGATATTTCACACCCTCAAAATTGCTCACCAATTGAGAGTTTTCATTCTCAATGGCCAAAGACAACTGCAGAAACCCTAGGCTCCACAACCATCAAACATCAACATCAACAACAACAAATCTGGATGATGAGAATGAAGCCCATGATGTCTATTTATACTTTTTCCTCAAGAGGTCGGCCTCCTTCTAGAACTTTCCCAAGTCACCTTCTAGAAGGAATATTATTTTATTTTATTTTATTATTTTGCACTTTATAATAAAATAATTATTCATAACATAAAGTGCAAACATAACATTACTTTATAACATGAGGTTTCTAAAAATAGAAACATATTAAGAAATCATTAGAACACCTCCATATGTAGACTGAATCACGAAACGAGCCAACCAATCAACTGGGTATCTGCCAAACGACCCTCTTATCAAGCTCCATTAGCCTACGAGGATCAGGAATAGGCTAATTCCTCTAAAATCCATCGCCATGAAAAAGGGGACATTACAATAAATAAGAGATACTTTCTCATTTGTAATCATCAAGTCAGAAGAAAAGTTCGATTCAATCAAGTGCGAATTTCATCAAGAGCAGATTGCGAATTCAGTCAAGGGCAGAGATAGATATTAGAGAAGTGCAGATTATTATCTGCCATTGCATCTTGTTTATGTGCTGAAGATTGGCCTTGTGATTGGCCTCATTGTAAAGAGAATTGTTGCCACTATTTATATATATAAGTGAGATCTTTGTTGCTGGGTTTTTCTCCCTCAAGAGGAGGGTTTTCCCAGGGTATCTGTTGTGTTATTGTGTCTGATTTTGAATTAATTTTCTGTGCATTAATTTGATCACTAAAATTTATAGATTGGGGATGTTTTAGGGAGGTCGTTGCCAATGAAGCAGCACCCGTAAGGAAAAGGTAAAGGGTCGTGGATATTGGTTTGTGGGAAAGCTTGGCAACCTTAGGCGGACGGTAGAATTTCTTTGAATGACAAGTAAGCGGTAACTTGGCTAAGATTGTCTTGTTGGAGGTAGCTTAACAAAGGATCATCAAGGATTCAGAGTCGGGTTTCTAATGTGTGGTTTTGTAATAAGTTTGAGGTGAAGGACCATAATGTTTTGCTAGTCTTGTAAAATGCCCTTCCTAATAGGGATTCGGGTTTGGAGGTCGACAAGCCCTCAATTTGTTTTCCTATTTGCCCAACATTGAGAGCCTTAGCATTGAAAGGGAGTAAGCGGGTTCCAAGTAGTCATTATGGTGGATGTAGGGGTGGCACGCACAATTGTTATAGGTTTTGGCTGGTAGAGGTGTGTATAAGGAAGTCTCTTCCTTGCGGTGGTGGGGAAGCTCGTTCATCTCCCAGATTTTGTGGTAGCAAACAACGTTGTTCTTCGACATATCGGTGGTCAAATGTTTGATGTGGGCCTTGGTGTAATTTTTGTTCTCTTATCTTTGGAGGAGTGATCCTACTTTCTTGGGGAGGTCCTGTAGGCTTCGGTCTTGGCATTGTGGTCTTGTTTTTGTAGTTAGTTTGTGTGGGTGTTCAACTTTTTGGTGTGTTGGGCTGGAGCAATTTTCAAATTTGTATTTTTTTTTAATATAATTGAAGTGTGCTACCCACTCTGGTAGTAGTTTGGCCCCCAAAAAAAAAGAAACTCCTTATCAATTTCCATTTAACCCCCTTCTATCACCTTTTAATAAGTCATCATTGAATATTAATATTATTAAAGTCAAATAACTTTGAGAATATAAATAAATCATTAATCCTCAATAATTACCCAACACCAGCTCAAAAGAGTGATCCAACCATATTTTCCAGATGTAGGCATGATGACGATTGAACCAAGCATGACTTACTATAAATAGTAAGTATAGGCAATATGACCAATTGACTCACTATAAATAGTGTGGGAGAAATCGACCAAAACAACCTTCAGAAGGTCCACCACCAAAACACCGAGTCATTGAGCTAGAGAAAACTGAGATAAACATAAAAAATTTAGTTGAAGAACCATTGAACACCCTCAAAAGGTCCCCTGAACATCCCATTAGCCTATGGGGACCAGATAGTAGGCTAACCACTACAAAGATATAGATCTCGAAAATAGGGGACATTACAGTCTGCCCTCCCCAAGATTGCTTGTTTCCAAACAATCTACACTTGAACAACTAGGCTCGTCCTGAATGCCAAGATCCCAAACTAATATATACAATGCTCTACCAAAACTCCACTGCAACCATTGGAGAAAGATAGAGCTAAATTTGACAGCCTCATCAAACACTGTCTAAAGAAGAAGCAAACTGCTAAGCATAGTAGATCCCAAAGTTTGCAACCGAATCGGAAGCCTGCCATACTCATCACTCATTGAATTTTGCTGTGCGGCTTTGATATTATCTTCACCAAGCTGAAGATGGTGAAGCAACACAGTGTAATAATCTCCAAGTATCATAACCCTCCATGGGTGTACTCCACCTAGATCCCATGGACAAATTTAGAATTTGTCCTTCCTATTTTCTGATGGCTCTTGCTGCACCATTCTAACTACACTAGGAATGCCAAACTCCTCAAAATCTGCTCCTATATCATGTATCCCAATAGCATGAATGTCTTGTAGAAGCAACTCAAAACACCTGTAAGATTTGTTCCCTTCATCCACAAAAGGAAACATCTCATACCAACCATCCAACTCACACTTGTGTGTCTTCTGATAGTCAAATCAAATGTGAATGGGCTCAAAGTAAAGCTGCATGCATACTGCTCATTATGCACATTGTGGAATGCATCAGTAAGCCCTATCGGAAGTTTTGATTCACTACTAGGATCCCAAGTCCTGTGAAAATTGTCAAACTCCATATAGGGATGAAAAAGAGCACCATCATCCAACTCAAAGAGTGGATTGTCATAAGACAAATCAGCATCAACCACAAACAATGGATTGTTTACAAATTGTAAACTATCTTCTTGCTGATTTGAATTACCTCTTTCTGATTTCTTGGGGTAATGGACAAGATCATACTCCTCCAATTTCAAGAGTTCATACTCTTGAAGTACCTCCCCAAATTCTTCTTCTATGATAAGCTTGTCAATGAATGCAATTAAATTTTGTTAAAACTTCATTTGTTTCACTTTCTATGAAATGAAAATTCAAAATATCAATTGAACTCTAATATTATGTGTTAAGGTTCTATGATGTATATGAAGATTGCCTTATCATATGAATATTTGAAAATTTCTATATTTATTAAGTTCCCTATTTTCTTAATAGTTGTTCCCTATTGTCCCCTAAAAATGGCCTCAGCCTTGTCCTTGTTCCCGAAACGCTTCACCCCATTCCCTGCCGTCCCCGTCCTAGAAACTTGGGGTAAAATAGTTTTGAACAATATGGCATTGCTTTGTGTGCCCTATTACTATAGCTGAAGGGCATTACTATTATATTGTGCCCTTCTAGCTAGACACTAGTTAGCAGGATTAGCCTATTAGTTGACCCTCATAGGCTAATACGATAGGATAGAGGGTCTTTTGTGGCAAAAACTTGGTTAGTTGATGGTTTTATCCTTCTTCAGAGTTCAGTGAGGTTCATGTTTGGCTTTTGCAGGGGTTTCAGGGCTCAGTTTCTCATATTTACTATTTATAGTAAGTCTTTCAGCCAAGGTTACTATTTATAGCAGGGCTCCTAAATGTGCTATATTGGCAGTGTCGATTCTGGTATTCAATTGGTTTGGAGAAATAAGGAGTTTTTCGTAAGTTATAATGTTTAATTATTATTAAAGGTGACTTTAATAATAATTAATATTTTTTATGTTATATTATAATGTTATATTTGCACTTTATGCCTGAGGGTCAATTCATCATTAAAAGGGGCCCATTTTAATTAAGAGTTTGGGTTCCAATTTCAAGGAGTTTATTTATTATTTATAAAGTGCAAACTTTATAACATTTTAAAATGATTAAAAAGGAAAAATGGGGTCGATCTCTTTGAAGGGAGTATATAAGCAACCAAGAAGAAATCAAATTCATCCATTGAGCATTTGATAACTTTATTTCATGACTTCTATTGGCGTTTGGAGAACAAAAATGAGGGTTTCTGCATTTTTTGGAGCTTTTGGCATTGGAGAGCTTAGTTTCTTTAGTATATCAGCATTTTGAGGTTGTGAGACTATTAGCTGAAGATTGCTTAACTGTTGGCTTCATCCAGGAGTCAAGTTTGTGCAGATTGGAAGAAAGATTTCAAGGGTTTCAAGTATCTTTCTTGTGGGAAGAATAATCATCATAAAGGCTGCCTTTAATATTTATCTAGCACTCATTTCAGAGGCCGTACTTTCTGATTGCAGCAGGCCATACAAGCACCAAGCCCTATGCATGTTTCTTCAAGGCTGAAATGCCTTGAATTTTTGAGGCTCTTCATCTCTATTATGGACGACTATATCTAGGAGGGAGTTTGATGGTGTTTTAAGGTGGAGAAACTTATGCTTGCAGCAGATTGAGCCTTTCATCAGATATGTTTATTGTTGTCAACACTCAGATTTTCTGATGTAATAATCTCTCTTCAATACGGGTATGCATTTGGCTGTAAAAATCTTTGAAGAATAAATGAATAAAGATATATGCTTGCGACATTTGTAATTGCTTTATATTTTCAAGATTAGTCTTTATTTCCAATATTTTATGCATTTTCCTTTTATGCATCATTATATCAAAACACAAAAAATATAAAACCCCAAAACAAACAAAAAACAAAATTCAGCAGTCAGCTTAGCAGTACATAGTATTTCAGCTTGGGAGAACTAGGGTTCTTATAGTGGTATCAGAGCGGATTCTTGCCAGCCTTAGGGTTTGAATCCAACTTTGCTTGATGCAACAAAGTGACAGGTACAAAAGATATATTGCAAGGGAAGATATAAAGCAAAAACAGTAGGCACAACCTTATCTTGAACATGACACCTTATCAGCTGCAATAGCAGCAAGATAGTGTGGGACGGAGGTTGGTTCAACTAGCACAATGGGTGATAGAGGTGGTGGTAGCCCACCTAGAAATGATGCAAGGAATGGAGTAAATAACGAAGAGAGGGAAGCAAGAGAAATTATGAGAAACATGGCAACAAGGTAGCAGCAGGTTGTAGATGCTTTGCGGGCACTTACAACAATGTTACATCAGATGAACCCTCCTAAAAGACAGAATCATGAGCCGGATGATAATAGAAATGTGGTTGGAACTCCAAGGGCGTAGAGAGCACCATCTCGCACCACAAATAGGCCTACACATCCTACCTTCTTGAGAAATGAACGTGAAGAAGCGAATGCTAAAGGAGAGGGAGATGAATTATTTGCAGATAATCTCATGTTAGCTAATGACCAATGGGAGTTGTTAACACCACAGGTTAGGGAGCACATGAGCTTTGACAAATTTGTAAGTCAAAGGAGAGAATTACAAATCAAGGCAAGACTGGAAACCAAGAGACCAAAACAGAGACTTGAAACATGCCACTAACAAACTCACATTGCCTACATTTGATGGCAGTGGGAAGGTTATAGCTTAGGCCGGGGTTCACAAGCTAGATAACTTTTTTGACTCTTCAACCCATGGCAGAGGAGGATGCAATCAAATATGCCACTTTACACTTGGAGGGAGTAGCTCACGATTGGTGGTACCATGGGATGGTCACGTTGTAGCATGACCGTATCACCTCTTACCAGGAGTTTGTTGACCGGTTAATTGAGCATTTCAGCAAGAAAGATCTAGAGACATTTCAGAGACCTGGCTCAGCTCAAGCAGGTTGGGAGTTTGGAGGTTTATATTAGTGATTTTTAGAGGCTATTGATTATGGTTCCCAACATATTAGAAAGAAGAATAGTAATGTTGTTTATTGAGGGCTTATTGGAACCATTGAGAGGATGGATAAAGGTCTTTGATCCCCCGATACTTCAAGAGGCAATGAGAAAGGCTAGAAGCATGGAACTTGCAGCCCCACAAAGAAAGTTCTCGTCTAAGGGATCCTCTTCATTCAGGGACAGCAAGTCATTCTCCAAGAAGAAGGAAAAATCAGATTCAAAAGGGAAATCAGCAGCACCCCTAGACCAAGAAACACTCAATGATTTGCGCAAGAAAAAGTTGTGTTTCTACTGCAAGGGGCCCTATGATGTAAACCATGATTGTCCATTGAGGCCTAAGGGCAAGGATAACCAAATAATGTGGGCGTTCTATGAGGATTTTGAATCTGAAAAATCAGACCAGCAAATTGATCAAGAGGAATCTGAGACAAAAAAGTTTGAACATGAGGCAGAGAAGTTTGAAAATGAGGTTGAACATGAAGCGGAAGTGAAGATTCAAGAGGCACATCTTACTAGCATACAATAGGAGGGCTCATTAGGATGCGTGGGGTCGTAGCTGGACAAAAGATCATTACCTTGCTTGATACAGGTGCCACGCATAACTTCATTGATGCTAGGTTGGTTGAGAGGCGTGGGATTCAGATTGAGGAGTTCGAAGGTATAAGAGTGAAGGTTGCAGATGGCTACACTCTTAAGTGTGACAGGATGATTCCAGACCTCCCTATGTGCTTAAATAATTTTGATTTTAAGCCAAATTTTTATGTGGTGAATATGGGAGATATTGATATGGTTCTAGGGATGAAATGGCTTCATGAAATAGGAGAGTTTACCCTTAACCTTTGTAATATGGAGATGAGGTTCAAGGTGGACGGGCAAACTCATGTGCTAAAAGCCATCAGAGATAGCAACTTCAGGATGATATCATTAAGGAGAATGGAGAGACTCATGCACCACGACGTGGTTGAGTGAGCAACAGAGTGTATGCTGATGCCATCACGGGAGGGGCAGCAAAAACCAGCTTATCATCCAAATATACATGAGTTGAGGATTAAGCACATAATAGAATTGGAGGGTGCCAAACCCGTGATAATCACTCCTTACAGGCACCCCAAGCAGTTGAAAGATGAAATTGAAAAAAGAATTAAAGGAGTTGCTTGCTATGGGGCACATTAGACCTAGAAAATCCCCTTTCGCTTCATCAGTAGTCTTGGTGAAGAAAAAGGATGGTTCCCTTCGGATGTGCATTGACTACAGGGTCTTGAATAAGAGGAAAATTAAGAATAGGTACCCCATCGCTCAGATTGATGAGTTGATTGACAAGCTTCACGGCGCTTGCTCTTTTCAAAAATTGATTTGGGATCAGGTTATCACCAGATCAGGGTCAGAGAGTAGGACATTGAGAAGATGAAATTCATATGTCATTGTGGACACTTTGAGTTTGTGGTTATGCCATTTGGGCTAACCAATTCCCCTACTACGTTTCAATCCACTATGAACAAGGTGTTCTAGTCACATTTGAGGAGGTTCATACTTGTCTTCTTTGATGACATCTTGGTATACAACAAAACTTGGGAGGAGCATATTGCCCATTTGGATGCAGTGCTGGGTATTCTTGATAGGGAGTCCTTGTATGCCAAGGAATCCAAATGTGATTTGGGCATGACAAAGTTGTACTTAGGCCATATTATTAGTGTAGAGGGGGTATGCATATGGATCTTGACAAGGTCAGAGCTATTATTGAGTGGCCTACTCCTGAGAACCTTACTCAACTTAGAGGATTTTTGGGTTTGTGTGGCTTCTACCACTGATTTGTCAGTGGGTATTCACAGCATGCTGCACTACTTACAAACTTGACAAAGAAGGCTGTGTTTGTTTGGACTCCTGAGGCACAAGAGTGTTTTGAGAAATTCAAATGTTTGATGACTTCATGTCCCGTCCTTGCATTACTAGATTTCACTAAGCCCTTTGAGCTACATTGTGATGCCTTTGGTGAGGGTATTGGTACAATGCTTATGCAGGATAAGCACCCTATTGTGGGAAACAAATTTTGTGTTAAGACAAAACATAACAGCTTGAGACATTTCCTAGTGCAGCGAGATCTCAATGATTGTCAGCAGAAGTGGGTAAGTAAATTGCAGTCATATGACTTTGACATTGCTTATGTCAAAGGGACTCAAAATGTTGTTGTTGATGCTTTGTCTCGTTGACCTCAATTGAGCTCCATAGTTGAGATTTCAAAGGATTGGAGACATCTGATTACAACAGAGTATGCCAAAGACTCTTGGGCTTCTAGCATAGTTGAGGGTTCAGTGTAGGACAACATATATTCAATTGTAAATGATCTTATCATTTACAAAGGGAGGATCTTTTTGACCCAAGATTAGAGATGAAGAGCAAAGTGTTGAGGACCTTTCATGATGTGCCCATGGCAGGACATCCTGGATATTTCAAAACTTACAGGCAGATACGGGAGTGTTTCACATGGAAAGGTCTCAAGTTAGATGTTCTCTGGTATGCCAGAGAGTGCCTTGTTTGTTAGTAGAATAAACAAGAGTATACCTATTTTGCAGGGTTACTTCAGCCATTTCCAATTCCTGATAGGAAGTGGGAATGCTTGTCTATGGATTTTATTATGCGCTTGCCAAAAGCCCAGGGTAGAGACTGTATCTATGTAGTTGTTGATTTCCTCACAAAGTATGCTCACTTTTTCTCGATAGCAGCCACATATTTAGCTACACAAGTAGTAGAGTTATTTTTCCGTGAGGTATTCAGATTGCATGGGTTACCTCGGAGCATTGTCAGTGACAGGGATAGTCAGTTCTTGAGTAATTTCTGGCAGGAGCTATTTAGACTATGTGGGACTGGGCGTACTTCAAGCACTAGCTACCACCCATAAACGGATGGCCAGATGAAGATTGTAAATAAATGGGTGGAGGGATATCTGAAGAACTATATTGTAGGGAAGCAAAAGGCTTGGGTGAAGTGGATTTACCTCTGTGAGTACTGTTATAAGTCTTATAACACCACTCACCATTTTTCTATTCAAATGACACCATTTATGGCATTGTACAGATATGATGCGCCTAACTTTTTTGATTTATTGCTGAGTAACAGTAGAGTGCCTAGTGTTGGGGATTTGTTGCTGGAGAACTAGGATATCATGAGGGCTCTTCATGAGAACATTCAAAAGGCACAAAATCAGCAAAAGTAGTATGCAGATCAGAAGAGAGTTGAGCGCTCTTTTGAGGTAAGGGATATGGTGTATCTGATGTTGTAACTCTATTGCCAATCCACTCTTAAGAAGAGTGATGCAGAGAAACTCAAGCCACGGTACTATGGCCCTTTCAGGATCATCAGGTGGGTAGGCGAGGTGGCTTATGAGTTGGATTTACCGACTGATAGCAGGGTACACAATGTATTTCATGTGTCACACCTCAAGAAGGCATTAGGACATCGTGTTGTTCCTTCCATAGCTTTACCACCCCTGGTTGATGAGGGGAAATTGATTCTAATGCCTGAGGCCATCTTAGATGTCAGAGAGAGACAGTTGTGGAGATGGGTCATCAGGGAGTATTTGATTAAATGGAAGGACTTGTCGGTTGAGGATGCTACATGGGAGAGCGAGGAGATTCTGTAGCATCCAGAGTTGAGATTGCTTGGGTACAAGCAATTTCAGGGAAGGCGAATTGTATTGTCACCTTCTAGCTAGACACCAATTGTCAGTAGGATTAGCCTATTAGTTGACCCTCGTAGGCTAATGGGATTGGATAGAGGGTCTTTTGTGGCAGAAACTTGGTCAGTTGATGGTTTTATCCTTCTCTAGAGTTCAGTGAGGTTTAGGCTTGGCTTTTGCAAGGGTTTCAGGGCTCAGTTTCTCATATTTACTATTTATAGTAAGTCTTTCAGCCGGGGTTACTATTTATAGCAAGGCTCCTGAATGTGCTATATTGGCAGTGTTGATTCCGGTATTCAATTGGCTTGGAGAAATAAAGAGTTTTGCCTAAATTATAATGTTCAATTATTATTAAATGCGACTTTAATAATAATTAATATTTTTATGTTATATTATAACATTATATTTGCACTTTATGCTTGAGGGTCAATTCATCATTAAAAGGGGGCCATTTTAATTAAGAGCTTGGGTGCCAATTTCAAGGAGTTTATTTATTATTTATAAAGTGCAAACTTTATAACATTTTAAAATGATTAAAAAGGAAAAATGGGGGTCAACCTCTTTGAAGGGAGTATATAAGCAGCCAAGAAGAAATCAAATTCATCCATTGAGCATTTGATAACTTTATTTCATGACTTCTACTGGCGTTTGGAGAACAGGAATGAGGGTTTCTGCATTTTTTGGAGCTTTTCGGAATTGGAGAGCGTAGCTTCTTCAGTGTATCAGCATTCTGAGGTTGTGAGACTATCAACTGAAGATTGCTTAACTGTTGGCTTCATCCGGGAGTCAAGTTTGTGCAGATTGGAAGAAAGATGTCAAGGGTTTCAAGCATATTTCTTGTGGGAAGAATAATCATCATAAAGGCTGCCTTTAATATTTATCTAGCACTCATTTTAGAGGCCATACTTTCTTATTGCAGCAGGCTGTACAAGCACCACGCCCTAGGCGTGTTTCTTCAAGGCTGAAACGCCTTGACTTTTTGAGGCTCTTCATATCTATTATGGACGGCTATATCTAGGAGGGAGTTTGATAGCATTTTAAGGTGGAGAAACTTATGCTTGCAGCAGATCGAGCCTTTCATCAGATATATTTATTGCTGTCAACACTCAGATTTTCTGATGTAATAATCTCTCTTCAATATGGGTATGCATTTGACTGTAAAAATCTTTGAAGAATAAATGAATAAAGATATATGCTTGCAGCATTTGTAACTACTTTATATTTTCTAGATTAGTCTTTATTTCGAGCATTTTATGCATTTGCCTTTTATGCATCATTATATCAAAATACAAAAAAATCATAAAACCCCAAAACAAACAAAAAACAAAATTTGGCAGTCAGCTTCGCAGTACAGAGTATTTCAGCTTGGGAGAACTAGGGTTCTTACAACTATTAACTATTGGCATGAGGTATGAGAGTCCAATTCATGATGCATGTACTTGTAGATTAGTATAGAACTTGCCTAAATCTAGATGAAAGAAAATGATGAAAGTTAGTTTGCAACAACCAACACCACAGCCATACTATGCATCACCTCTTATGCACCTTAGCAAAACATGCACCACAACCATTGTATGTGCCTAGATGGCAAGGAAAAGGTGGCAATCAATAGGACCATGAAAATGGAAGGTATAACCAAGGCCGCATATTCACATTCCCCAAATACAAAGAAAATGCCCAAGATCCACATAAGTGTATCAAGTTCCCTATGTGTGCATTTTGTGACACTCCACATTGAATAAAAGATTGCCCAGTCTTATTGCAAACCTTTGAGTTGTGCAAGAAGGCTGCACAAATGATCCACACTGGAAAACAGTGTTGGTATGTGAAAGTTTCTTTTCATCCAGCATTGATTGAGTAGTTGACGAGTACCATGGTGTTCGACATGTAGTTGCACAGATCACACTTACTTTTTTTGGAAAGTCTTCTTCAAAGAGTATTTGACAATTGAGATGTCTTATGCTTTTGAAAGTCATGTTTTTCTGTGATGATTTGCAGATTATTGTGACAGCGAATTTTTCCTGAGAAATAAAATGTTGTGAGACCTTTGCCTGTGGTTTTTTCCTAGTATATTACCAGGTTTTGCACACAAATCTTTGTGTTCTGCGTTTATTACTTTTCACTGTTTAATTCTGTACTGTCGATTTTCTCAACAAACAAAATCAAAGGCATAAGGCACAACTAGACAATCTTGTCCAAGTTGTCAAACAAAGTGGTGCATATACCTTCAGTGACACACAAGCTGACCTACAACCAAAGAAAGGATCCTTGCAGGGAAACAAAGTTCTGATAGCAGTAAAAATAATGCCCTTCAATTTGGCTGAATGGTGAAAGTTAGTGCATGATGTTGTGCACTTGTTCAAAGAAGCCAAAGAAGAGATTTCTGCTAAAGTGTAGACCACTAAAGGAAGAAAAAAAAATCAATTATGATATCCTGCACCTGTTACAACAAGATGTAGTGCTTCTAAGATTAAAACAGTTGTTGGAACAAATGGCTCTTTCCAGTAGGGAAGCGCTTGCCAACTGAGCACCAAGAAAAGTTGTACACGTTTATTAGCATAGAAGAGAAAAGTTGCTAGATGATTCCTAAGTCCATCATTTGAAAATGCTAGACTGCCAGCAAATGGGAAGTGAGAAGCACGGCATGCACTGAAAGAAGAATTGATTTGTCTGTTTCTGTATTTATTGAGAAAATTTTTGAACAACAATGGTTTGCTGAGCTGATTCTTAGTAGGGAAATTATATTTATAGTATCTGTAAATCTTAGTCAATTGAATCAGAAATGGGTTTTTATATATTACAAAATTATACATAAAATAAGCTATTTTAGGATCATTATGCACACTGATTGTTGCAAAAGAAGACAACTCAAAATAAAGATAATCAATGGCAGTTATTTTGCCAAGTTTTATGTTTTCCTACTTTTGCAACAATACAAGAGTTGCCAAAATAAAGGATGTGCACTCACTTTTTAAGCTTGGTGTTGGTGGAAATATAAATGCTGAAAGAAAAGAAAAAAGATATTGCACTAATTGTACAGGATTCCAAACCTTGAGTTTCTTGTATGCTCTCATGCATGTGGAATTAAAATTGATTTTCCAGGTCAAAGACATTTTTTGAATCAGCATGTTTCATGAATCATAGATTCAGTATTTCTTTCCAATGATTGTTTCTTTTGTTCGGGAGCTTTCTGAAAGAGTCTTTGAGGGGCTGCACCAAACACTCTTTTATTAAGTGTTCTTTGGGTGAGGCAGACTGCAAATGTAGTGGAAATGTGTTGGGCCATACAAATCTTTACTAAAATTCACCAGTATGCTAAAGCAACATTGACTATATTGAAAATTTGAAATTTCAGAGAAGACTTTCAGAAATTGGTTAATTGACTTCTGTTTTAAGTGTTTGCACTTCAATGAGAGAATCCTTGCACTGCAAATGTAGTGGAAATGTGTTGGGCCATACAAATCTTTACTAAAATTCACCAGTATGCTAAAGCAACATTGACTATATTGAAAATTTGAAATATTCCGAGCCAAATTTTTTCGTTTTCAATTAACAGATTACAACATTACAAGCAAGTACCCGTTAAGGTTAGATGATAAACCCAAACGTACGGAAACAACTCTAACCAGTATGGCGCCGATGATGGCGAGCATTGGTCAGAGGGTCTTCTACTCTAAATGCTTGAAAGGGAACTCAACGTCAAGTATGTGCTACCCAATCCAATGCGGAGTGAGGGGCGACCATATGACGGAGTGATTACAGAAAGCAAAGCTTGAAATGAAATGCTGAAAGCTGAAACTACTCAACACCCAGAATGTGCTTGCTCACCCAGAATGGGAAGTAGCTACCATAGGGCGGAGGTCAATTAATTACAATATCAAATGCTGAAAGTACGGAGCATTACAATCTGATCAAGCAAGAATCTAATATGCTGTCAGTACTACTGCCAGCTTACAATATAAAGAATGATATCTTGCTAACAATGTGAGTCATCATAAGAACAGCGTTACAATGATATTGAAGACTTTCTTTACTAGAAGTATAGCTTAAAAATGAAAGAACAATTAAATAGATCCAACCTCTTTCCAACTTGGGCAATCCTCAATGAAGACTCCACCTTACTTTTGAAGAACTCTCACCAGCATTCAATAAAGAAATTGCAGATTCCTCAAACTGTTATGACAGTCCTGTATTTTCTTCGTAAAGCCAGCAACATAAAGATTTCTGCCTTGCTTTCAATACAACTAGATAAGTAAATAGAGATGCAACAACGGATATGTCTTCCACAAGCCTTAATGATATCCTAACACCAGTCCCAAAGAGAAATGCAGATTTCTCTAATCTGGTATAACAGACCTGCAGCTTGATATATCAAACCAGCACCCTTTAGACCCACTAAAATGCACTTATCTCTCTCGTTACTAACTCTATTGACTCAAAAACAAATGCATAACACCCTTATGAAGGAGGCGACCAAACTAGGACCACAAAACTTCACCCAAACCCTGAATCTTTTTTAAGACACAAATCCCAAGAACATGAAATGGTACGGCCCAGAAAAGGGCGATTTCCTTCTAGTAAATTCAAGGCTTCATCAAAAAATCTACAGCTTTGCCAACTATGGCGCCTAGCCAAGGTGGATAGAAATAGACAATACCCACAATGAAATTTTTGTCTTTTTTTGATTTATGAGATAAACTATGAATCTGCTGTAGCAAACTTGCAAAAACCAAAACATCTAATATGCCAAAACTGAATCTACTTGGACAAATGCAGATTACAATGCAAAACTTACTACAAACACTCAACTACGCAAACCTCTCCACTAGGTGCTGTCTCTCAAGCACGAAGTCGAGCCCAGACTAGGAGGCATTCATTCCTCGAAGCAATTCCGCAACCATTTCGGCAGCATAACATTAGCATAGACCAAAGATGCCAAAATGATGAACCAAGTCTTCCTTATATAATTTCCTGCTGACTTCATGAAACCCTAATCTCTTCTTCAAGTCAAAACCCTAATCCTCTTTAAGGAATGGCGTCCTTTTCTTTCAAATTCAATATTGACCATTTTAATTAAATTCGATATTTTAATCATGGCGTCCACTTTAGAGCTTGGTTTTGACTTTAGAAAAATAAGAAATAATCCTTTATGAAGGCGCCACCCTCAAGACCACTTTTTTAAAACAACTTGAAGTCATCAGACTAGGCCAAGGGGGTCAACGTTATAATATAATATTAAAACGTGACTTTAATTAATTAATACAACTTATCTCTCCAAATGCGCCCCGAAGCCATCAATGAGCAAGCCAACTGATCAAACTGACATAGGAAGTCAACCATGCTGGACCCGACTGTTGAACTGCCAAAAATAGAATTTACTAAAAATAGTAAATTCCGGAAAATGCTCTGAATGCCGAGATGAACATACCCCTGCGAAGCTCTCTGAAAACCCAAAAAGAATCCGCCATTGAATCCATCATCTCTGAGCAATGACCTCCTCAAAAATAGGAAACCCTAATTTATCTTCCGACTAGCCTTCGGGTTCCCAAAGAAAAGGCCAATGGTGACTGGAAAGATCAGGTTTGAGAAGGGGACATTACAAAATTTGAAATCTCAGAGAAGACTTTCAGAAATTGGTTAATTGACTTCTGTTTTAAGTGTTTGCACTTCAATGAGAGAATCCTTGCTCTGAGAGTTATATACTATAGGTCTTATGCCAAGTAATTTAATTTATGTGACGGTTATCATGTAATCAATGATTGAAATTTTATTTACTGTACTTTTATCCTTTGTTTAAAATCTATTTATATGAATGATTGCAGATTGATTCTTTGGTGTTAAATGTGACAGCTGTTGTGTTTGTTAAATGTGACAGCTGTTGTGTTTTATTAGATTGTTATTTCATTGTGTCGTTAAGTGTTGAAGTTTATTTCTAAATTGGTTAGTTTCATACTCCATTCTGCTTCATATGCCTTGTACTAGTTCCATTCTGCAATAGTGTGAGAATTTTCTTTGTCCTTTCCTAATATATGTTTCTGAAAATACTTGACTTCTGAATCATTTTCAATGTACAATAGATAGATGGGAAGACGATTAAGGCACAGATATGGGATACAGCTGGTCAGGAAAGATATAGAGCAATCACAAGTGCTTATTATAGAGGTGCTTTGGGAGCCTTGATGGTTTATGACATTACGAAGAATTCTAGTTTTGATAATGTGCAGCGGTGGCTACGTGAGCTGAGAGATCATGCTGATTCAAACATTGTTATCTTGATGACGGGCAATAAATCTGACTTGAATCATCTACGAAATGTGTCAGCAGATGATGCACAGATATTTGCTGAAAAGGAGGGCCTCTCTTTTATAGAAACCTCTGCGCTGCAGTCTACAAATGTTGAGAAAGCCTTTCAATCAGTTCTTACAGAAATATACCATATAGTTAGCAAGAAGTTACTTGCAGCAGCAGACGGGTCCTCTACTGGGCCTGGTCAAGGAACTGCGATTAGTGTTGAGGATACTGGAGTTACTGGAGTGACTGTGAGAAAGCAAAGCTGTTGCTCTTAAGTGATGCCACATGCATTATTGTTTCCATCATTTCCTAACTTCTTACAGGTTATTTGAATTAGGTAGGCCATTGTAATGTAGAGATTCCGCTGCATGTCCGGTTTTCATATGTTAAACTGATATTTATTAGCTGAGGGTCTTTGTCTATTGTGTCTTAGATTAGTGTTGCACTTTTTAAGCTCTGGGAAGAGTGGCCTCTTTGCAAGCATGTTAGAGGGACACCTTTTATGTTACTGAGACTACACTACGTGTAGTCAGCTAATTGTCATGAGCTTCTAGCCAGCCTACAATTGGTTTAGGTTCATTTGTTATGTGGTATTGTTGTTTAAGGTCATTTATACATTTAACAGTTAATAATTTACGTTTATATACATCTAGATGATAGAGAATAAAAATTGCAGCGGTGTCAATATTTTAAAGTTATATTGGTTGCAGCAAATAATTAACAGAATGTCTTTACAAGGGTTTTCAATAACTGACATTTGAGTTTTCTTCTTCAGAGTGGAGGTTTTATTGTACACATCTTCTGAAACTCTGGAGGACATGAAAAATTTGAAATAAGCATTGGATGATGTTGTGCACTTATGAACAACAATAGACTAATAAAATTAAATGTATTGAAGGATTAAGTATTTACTGGGAATGTTTTTGGTATGAAAACTCTTTAAGATTTAATTTCCGGAGAAGCACAAAAGGAGCCCTTATAAAAGGGCTAGTATAGACTATGCAACAAATGGAGTCTCTGGGAGGAGTGGACTATGTTTGACTCAGAACATTGATTTTGTAATCAGAATTTTATGTCATTGCTAGAAAAAATCATTTTTGGATTGGAACTTCTTGATGGCAACAATTTCAAAACTTTCAGAACATTAAAATATACCAAATTTAAAATTTAGGTGGTTTGCGTGATTATTTCATTGTAACCTCCTAACAATATACCCTTATATCCCATTGGGGATGAAACCTAAATTTGTAACCATGTTAAGATCTACAAACAACCCCTAGACAAAATCAGAAGCTTTCCAAATTGTTGGAACTGATGAGTTCATGCCCTCCTAATTGGACCCGCACTTACGAGAGTTTGACTTATAAGTTGGATTTCAGTGACTCTACTAAAAGCAGCCAGGGTAGCTTATGCCTAGGCTGGGTTAGGCTATATGGTAACGGTGACACTATTGTTATGTCTCTAGGAGCTCCTAGTTCTTGAATGGAGTGAATTTAAAAGATTGAAAAACCATTTCTACAAGACCTTAATTTCATGGTCTTACAATATTCAATATCAAATGCATTAGTGCCCCTAACATCGATCATCATTTAAGAACCACTTAAAAAGCATTTGCACTACATTTTGGTCTATGTTATTTATACGTCTTATATGCACATTCTTGCTTCACTAATGTTACGATTTTATGTGAACATGACTAGTACCCAACAAAGTGGCAAGAGCTTTCTTAATATATGAAGGTTTTTTAAAATTGTTTAATTGGTTCTAAAAACAATGAAAGCTGTCAAGCCTGAGTTGTTTTAGAGACCTAGGTGAGTGGGTATGATGTCACATCCCCACTATTTGCATGAAAACAAGAACCTTGTGATTGGGTTTAGATATCTATCAAAGCATAATGGATTGAGAACTTTGTTAAATGTGGTAGTTAGCACTACCTTCATAGGCACGATTACAAATGAATCTACACCCTACATGTGGGAAAGGGGAGCAACCAAGTGAACACATAACATTAACTCCTCTACAACGAAGCATAGACACCACTTTAACAATTTAAGCTGATTGACTTATGTTTGGTAGATTTGAACTATGAATTTGATTGACCATGTGGGAGCCTAATTATTCTTGCTAAGAAGGATGAAACTTTGTGACTTTGCATTGATTATCAGGTATTAAATAAAATCACTGTGAAAAATAGATATCCAATTCCTTAGATTGATGATCTCTTGGACCAAATTAGAGGGGCTAAGTTCTTCACCAAAATTGACTTGAAGTTTGGGTATCATCAAGTACCAATTGATCCATCGGATGTGTGGAAGACTGCTTTTAAATCTATGGAAGGTTTTTTTTGAATGGTTAGTCATGCCTTTTGGTCTAACCATTGCTCCCACCACTTTTTTGAGGATGATGAATGATGTACTTGGGCCATTCATTGATTCTTTTGTGGTTGTCTTTTCGGATGACATGCTCATTTTTAGTAAAACTTGGAATGAGCATTTGCAACATGTTGAACAAGTGTTCTCAACTTCACAATAACACAACCTCTATGCTAATAGAGAAAAGTGTTCTTTTGGTATGCAAAAAAATTAATATTTGGGATACATTGTTGATAGTGAGGGTGTTCATGTTGATCTTGAAATGACACAAGTTATCAAAGAATGACTGTCCCCTAAAAATCTCATAGAGCTTCATAGTTTTTTGGATTAAAGAACTTCTATCATAGTTTTGTGCTTGGTTTCTCGCATTTTGCATGGCCTCTAAATTATTCATTGAGGGGTGGAGCAAAAGAAAAATTCAATTGGAAGATGCACAACAACAAACATTTATGGAATTGAAATGAAGGTTATGTTCAACACCAATGTTATCCCTTCTTGGCATTCAAGAATCCTTTGAAATAGAAACACATGCATCCAAATCCCTTGGAATTGTACTCATGCAAAATTGACATTTGATATCCTACCATAGTGAGATTTTTTTTGATATTGTGCATAGATATCCCACATATGATAAGGATTTAAATGCCATTGTTCAAGCTTGAAAATAGTGGAAGCATTACATTCTAGGAAAGGAAACTATTATACACACAAACCACAAGCTTCTTCAAGTTTTGCAAAATCAAGGAAAGTTGCATAATAATAGGCATCAAAGATTCTATGCTTATCTACAACAATTTCACCTTAACATTTGTCATAGGAAGGGAAGTAATAACAAAGCAACATATTGCTTGAGCAAGCCTCCAATTGCAACCTTGATAGTGGTGTTGGATTCATGTGGTCATCAAACAACAACTTGGGCCCAATTGTTTGGTAAGGACCTTGAATTCCCTAACATTTACAACAACCTAGCTGAAGGTAAGCATGTCCCTGGCTTTCACTTGCAAGATGGAATACTTTGTCACATGGGTCACATATGTGTTCCCATTGAAGAACATAAGAAGTTGATATGGGAAGCACACTGCAGTCATGTTGTAGGCCATTTTGGAATAGGTAAGACCATTGCTATACTTCAAAAATATTTTTTATTGGCCAAAGATGAAACATGATGCCATTTCATATATTCAAGCTTGTACAACTTATGTGATTGCAAAGCCTCCAAAACGTAAAATAGGCTTGTATTTAACTCTTCCTATCCTTGATAAACCATGACAACTAGTTTCAATGAATTTTATGTTTGGTCTTCCTACTATCAAAGGGGTCATGTGTTGGAATATTGTCATTGATGTTAAAGCAAATGAATGAGTTTATTGTCATTGATGTCAAAAGTGTATGTATAAGATTGCTAGATTATTGTCATTGATGTCAAAGAGAAAATCATTTTGTTCAAGAAGAAAATCTATGACTAAGGTTATGGCCAAAGGCCACCAATCGATATATATATATATCAAGTTAATGCGATTGATTATTAGAACTCTACAACGTAGGCCGACCTCATGATTGGTGTTAAACTTGTTGGTTGACTATAGATTGATGCAAGTTAAAAGGCATACAAATAAGTTTATTATTAAGGAGGCCAACCCCCTTTGAATATGACAATGAAACTTATATAAATCAATGATAAGATAATCTCCCAAGTTAGAGAAGAATGGAATAGTAATAAGAAACTATGTAGGATAAATATATGCAACAATCTGTTATGAAGAGCATCGATTATTCTCATTGACATGGGCAACAAAGAATATTAGAAGAGGTAGTAATTACTAATATGAAGGCAACAATTATATTTATGGAAAGACAGTGATTCATATTGCTAAGGAGCAACAATCATTATAAAAGGTTTGAGAATTAGTTTTAAAGTTGCAATCATTTCTTAACAAAAAGCATGCCCATTCATAAGGTCATCTCTTTTTGAAGAAACACCTCCTTTAATGAAGAGGCATGCTAAATGGTATAGAAGGAACATAAGGTGAAGATTAAATAAGTAATGAGAAATAAGTGAATAAGAGTAGATACAAACAGATCTAGAGAAGAAAATATGAAGAGTAAATCAAATCTAGATTAAAATATATAAAGAGAGTGTTAATATTGTTAAGGGAGAAATATATGAGCACATTTTGGGGGCAGATTTGTAAATGACATTAGAGAAAATCTTATGAAAAAATTATAAAGGAAAGTGTTGCATCTATTGATAAAGGACATGTTATTTCACGAAGTCGACCCCCTATCCCCCTCACCCATTGCCCTCCCTCCCCTTGGTGAAGGTATTTGAAGAGTTTGTGGAGTCCATTTTGAAGGCAATCAATTCATTGAATATGATTCATCTAAGAGAAGATTTGAAAGAAAATTAGAAGCAAATCCAAGAGCATATATGAGGGGATCTATAATAGATTTAAAACATACCAAAAGAACAAAAAGTATGAAGAATATTTCTGATTCTTATGAGGAACATTTGTAGACCTATATGAGAAATGTGTGCAAGTTTATATGAAGAATTGGAGCAAACATTTATGAAGGATATATGTAGAAATATATGGTGAACATGTGCAAAATTTTGTGTAAAACATATGTAGATCTATAAGAGGGTTCTATGTAGCCTTTAGTGTAGATGTAAATGATAATTAAAGGGATATTCATAAGTGTATGTGATGTAGATCTATAGGAAGATGTAAGGAATCTACTAAAGGGAGATTTTGATGAAGTAGTGACCAGATTTATGAAGGTGAAATAGAGAAAATCTAAGTTGTTTCAAATAATTTTCAAATTGTTCATTTCGAGGTTGGTGCCTCCTCATCTCCCTCCTCTCTCTCCTCCACAATTCCCTCCTTAACCACCTCATGCCCCTACTATCTCTACTCTTTGTGCAGGTACCTCCTCCTCACCCTCTACTCCTCTCCCACTGCAACCTCCGCCTGCATTGATGCCGCAACCCTCGCTCCCATAACTACTCCCCTTGGTGGCATCACTGCCTTCGACATCCTACCTATCCACCAATTTGCATATCTCTGGGTAACCCCAAGGTCATCCAATCCTCCTCGCCTATCCTAGATGACCTCTACTAGGTCACTCCATGTTTCTATAGCCACCCTTTTTGTCAGTTGTGGGCCCCATAGCCCTATCTCTTGGGACAACCAAGCAAACCTCTCCTCGACCTTAGGGATATCTTGCACTAGACTAAACTGGCCTATCACCCTATCAAGCCTATACCCCTCAATCAGGAAAGGCTTCCTGCCGATCAGATAACATCGTGTAAACATGTACATGTAGTACTCGATGTCCTCATAGTTCTCCATATCTTTGTAGGGTCTCCAACCAATATCTCCATCATCAAGCTCATCCATCCTCCTCTAGGGAGCCATGCTCTTGACATCCATATACCTCAAGCCAAATCACTAGTAGAAAACCATGAACTCATCTGTTGTCCTAGGTGTCATCTCTCCAGATGATTGAGTAACCTAGATATGCTCCTAGGCCAACACTTGTAGCAATGTGACATGTGTCAGGCTAACCCCTCTCCTGTATCACACTAGGTGCATATCTCTATAAAGTTGTGCAAGTAGGCAACGTCCCCATGTGAATCTCTTAGACCTATCCACCATGTTGACCACCACACTCCCCAGTGTGAGGTTGAAGAAACAACCACTCCTATCGAGTAGTACCCTATTGATCAATCCACATAGTTATAGTGCCATGCCAGACACTATCTCCCTACATCCATCTACATATAATGCTTGTCCTCTAGTTGGAAGGTTAGTCCCACCAAACATGGCCTGTAGTACCTATGGTATAGTCTACATGCTCAATGCCACTACCTGTGACCCTCAAATGGGAAACCAAAGGATCCTCCACACATCCTCTTATGTCACTATAATTTACCCTATGGGGGAGAGGAATGTATAGGTCTCAGAGCTCCATCGCTCTATGAGGGCTATCAATAAGGGCCTATGTGCTCTCAACATCAACATTTGCACCATGTAGACTAATCCACACACATCCAAAAGTGCCTAGTTTTCCTCCACAAGTCCTGTCACAAGTTGTAGCATTGCATATCTCTACTCTTGAGTCCATAGACTCATTTTTGCTTGCATTCATCCATCCACCTGTTGGGTCTCTCTGTCTTGAAATTATTCTACCTTCTTTTTTTTTCTTTTTTCGGCGAATCCGCCCCTTGGGCACATCCACCTATCCATAGAGCGAATATGTCCCTTGGTGAATCTACCCTTCCTACTACACATCCACCTCTATGGCATTCTGCACATCTACCAATTCCTAGAGTGGATCCGCCCCTTGACTAATCTGCCCTTCCTCCTATGCATTCACCTCCGTGGCGTTCTGTGTATCTGCTTGTCCTTTTGCAGATCCACCTCTCCTCTTGTGCATCTGCCTATTCATTGGTAGATTTTCCCCTATAATTTGGGTGCACATTCGCTTCTATAACATGAGTGCACATTCGCCCTTCCTCTCGTGGATATGCCTGTGCAGTGCATTTTCCCCTTCTTTATATTCACCTTTCTAGTCATGAATCTACCTTTTGACGTATCCACATTTCTTGTGGTAGGTCTGCCTATGCACTACCCATCCTATTATGCAACTGCGTTTCGATGCATCCGCCTGTGTGTGGGTGGATCTGCCCATCCTAGGCGCATCCAACTATCTACCTGCATGGGTGGATTTTCCCTATCACAATGGGTGGATCTGCCTATCTCTTGACTTTTACCTCTAATTAATGCAATTAAATAAACCGTACAATTCAACGTAAAGGTTCATACCTAGCCACCATGCTTTCCTCTATGCACTTGTGCCTTCACTACGTCAATTCGATGGGGAATGCTCCATCAATATGCCATTTCACTTACTCTTCTCTCTGAAATCGTCTAAATGCTTAGGGTAAAAATGAATAGTAATTTACCCTAATTACTATTTATGTCACCCTAATTACTCTCATTAACCCTAATTTCTTCTTTTCGCTCCCATTTCCTCCCCGTAACTCCATTTCCCTCTATTCCTTTGCCATTCTTCCTCATTTTTTGTCGTGGTCTTGCTAATCTCCTTTTTCTTCTTTTAAGATGCTACCCGAGCCCCTTTTTTCTCGTTCGCCCTCTTGAGGGGGCATCATCTCATCATATTCTCCTTTTTCTTCTACACCTTTTCCCTTCATGCTAGGGCATCTCCTCATCTATTTCATCTATTGAGTCACCTATATATATTTTGAAACATTGTTATTTTAACACTATTTCGAAGACGGGCAAAATGTAGACACCTAAATTTGACCACTTGCATTTGGTCAAATTTATCCCTATTTTGTCTAAAATCCCTCCTTATTTGCATTAATTAAATAATATTACTATTATTTGATTAATATCATTGATTCTCCTAAAGTCCTCTAAATCCTAAGGTATTTAATTAATCAACTAAATACTTTACCCTCTATCCCTCTTCTTTAAATTAAATAAATATGCCTATTTATTTAATTTAATTATTTATTCTCCTGCTTGAATTAAATTAAATATTTAACTTTTTCTCTCTCCTTATCCCATCCTCCATAATTCTTTCATTAGCCCTAGTCTATTTCATAATCCCTTCATTAGGGATGTGCACACACCTAATTCATGATTAAGAGGTGTTACACCCTCCAACTTTTGCAAGTTGCACCCTAATCACCTTCACTAGTCTAATCCTCCACCTAACTATCCTCCCTCTTGCACAACCTAAACCTCTTAATTAGGAAGGGTTAATCATTTTTTCCATTTATGGCTCAACCCCTTGTCAAGTCAAACCTTAAATGCTTCCTCCTTTTGGAGAAGTAATCCCACATGGGTTACTTCTCCACTTGAGGTACCTTTAGAGAAATTTAAAATTCTTCTTTATTCCCCCAATGTACCTCAAAGGAGTTTTTAATTCCTTCTAATCATCATGGAAGATTGGACAAGAGAGCCCTTTATGAGGGAGATCTTGTCCATCTCCCAAGGTACTTGCAAAGTACCAATATCCCTTCACATCCTCTGGAATGGTGACACTTGTCACCACCACAAGGGTTGAGATGTCTAAAGGCATCTCAACTCTTCATTTACAACTTTGCATCTTAGACCTTGATTCTAAACTCTTCATTTACAACTTTGCATCCTAGCCCTTGATTCTATCCACCCCTCTTAGATGTCTACACAACTATTTTTGAAAAATCACAATGCAATCACACACCTTGAGCAATTTACATGGTGCTGTGTTGCTAAAATTCATCTAGAGCACACATCAAAATCAACATTGCTAGGGAAATCTACACAACAAGCTCATCATCATCATAATTCATTTTTATCGAATTTGGAGGAGGTATGGGCTTCTAACCCTAATCCGATTGTTATTTTGGTTTTTGCATTTTTCTTGGTTTTTATTGTGATTTCCTTGCACCTAGAATATGAAATAAGTACATGTGCAATTAGAAGAAATTAGTGGACTGAATATTAAAAATTAGTCTTGTTCAAATTGTATATGGAGTGGCTCTCTTTCACGAATAATCATGATCCCACTACTACTTATAGGGGCATCTCCCAATGTAGAGGATTAAATTTTAAATAGCTATAAAACTTCTTGAAATTTTTTGAACCTTGGGAGCATAACAACTTCAAGCCATGATGTAATGCCAATAATGAAAATAATTTGGTAGAAATGGAAAAAAAATGTTAGAAATGGGGGGATTGATAGAAATGGAAGAATCAATAATAATCAATGTGTTCCACCTATGCCTTGTGGAAATACTATTGGCCCTTCCTCTCTTATAGGAAATCATGATTTTCCTTCGAGATCAAGGAATATTTTTTCCAAAGTCCCATGTCAATGAAAAATAAGATACCGATGAACACGTTTCACCTTTCAACATGTAAAATATTATGCATCTCAAATGGGATGTAGTAGTTTTTTTGTTCATATACTTTAGTGGCAAATGTGCTTAATTGGTTTCATCATCTTGAATCTCATTCTATTACCAATGGGGAGACTATGAGTGACAAATTATTATTACACTTAAAGAAAATAAAATATGGGGAAATTTTATTTAATTAACTCTTAAGTGTGAAATAAAGATGATAATGAGCCTATGTGAGTTTATTACAAGATTCAATAATCTTGTCACTTGAATTTTGGTTACTCTAAACCCTTTTTATGAAATTATTTTGATTTTATATATAAAATAAATGATATATCTTTTGATATTTTTTTCACTCTTTAAGACAACTCATGAAACAAAATTGTAAGAGAAACAAGATCATTCCATTTAATTAGACGATCAAATGATCGCTATTGGAAAGATCTAGAAGGATTATATCAAAATTATTGTGAAAAGTTTAGTTGATCCATTATTGCAATATGTGGTCAATGATGTTAGTATTATGAAGAAAAAATCCATAAGATCAACTTATCTTTTAGCATAAACCTCCTCCTCCAAGGAGGAATAACTGTTATCCTTACAATAGAAATAACAAAAATATGACATGTTTAATAACTTCACCTACTAGGACAATTGTTGAGGGACCTTCTCTAGCAAATAATTATTATATAAATTTAATGACACAAATGTTTAAAATGAAAATCTATGTCTATAGAGGAAAATATAATTAAATGTATATTTATAGGCTGGTGTTTCTCAACATTATATAGATGAAATTGATGATGAATTTACAATAGGATTCTTAGAACGTGAACTCATATATGAAAAATAGAGTGATGCCAATAGTCATTTACTTGATATTTTCAACCATATTTTCCACTTAAAGTAATAAATGAAGATATAATATTAAGGTGTTTAGATCAAGTAATAAGATACGTTGTGCCTTCTACATCCAATATAGTTCATCAAGAGGCTATCAATTTGATTCAAGTCTCTCCACATTAGCCTCCTTCCAATTTTTATATTTTAGATTACATGAAGATTAAGTTAAAATATCCCAACTTGAATAGTTTATTTTGTTGATTACATTATGTACATTTTAATCAAGTAAAACTCATAAAAACACTAGTGCATCACTCCATTAATAATTAGGTTCATTTTATGTCTTTTATCTCCTTTTTCTTAGTGGAATCAGTAGTAACATATTAGGTTAATATAGGTGAAGTACCAAGGGAATTAGACCTCTTTGGAGGTTGATCTCAATTTATCAGAGCCTGCATCTATGATATCTTCTCATGTTTCACTAGATAACTGAGTTGATAGTTCTCTACAAAGGTGCTTGTCCAAGTTGACAACAGGTAGAATGATATGATATAATTTACTGTTTTTCTCTCTTTTTAATATAGCTACTTCCAAGAGGTTAATATTCATATGATTTTGGAGAGTTGTGGTAACATATTGTGAGAGAGTATGCAACTATTTTTTTTGAATGAATGGATCATTGTGATTGTTTTTTGTACTGCATGGTTTTGATTATTTGGCACACCTTAGTTTGAGTGTTTATTGGCATACTTGATATGTGATGATCTATTTTTAGATTTTAAATTACCCATATAGGGGAGTTCCTACATGTGTATATTTTCCATTGACAAGTTTCATACTGGAAGTTCGTGATTGTGGCTTATGGGTTAAATATATTATTGGCATGAGTTTACTAATGTTGTTGATGGTTAAGAGGTATGGATGGTTGGATATATTATTATATGTTGTAGATGATATTTCCATTCATGTGGATTTTTACATTTGAAACAACTTGGAGCCTTTGTTATCAATTGGATTTGATGCTTGTGTTCTTTGAATTGGTACATCTTCACCTTGGCTTATTCCTTTTCTTTCATAGGTGGCATGTTGAAGGAGGAGATAAGCTCTTTCTTGAGATGTTGGTCACCTTGATTTTTTTGTAGGTATATTGATGGATCATGAGAGCATGTTAGAGATTCATGTGGTTTCATGTATGGCTATGATGATGTATTTCATTGATTGGCCTTTTTGTAATCTATAACAAGTGGGAGAATGTTACAAATAGGTGTTATACACCTTGTATAGTTCTTGGATTGTTTTACTATGTAAAATAAATAAATATTTAGTTGTGGAAAATCTAGGAGATGTGTTTAGCCACATTAGATGTTTCTTGGGCCCACTTGTAAAGTTGTATGTAACATTGGGTTAGTTATTTTATGTGTGGGAGGTATAGGATAATTAATTATTATTTAGGGAAATATATTAAATAATGGGTATCAAAAAATAAATGAGGGATCAATAGTTTTGTGTATTCATGGTTTTCAGGAACATGATTTTATTTTACCACTTGGTTGTATTTGAGTGAGCTTGAGTCTATAAAAGCAAACATGTGTTTAGTGGATAATGTTGGTTGGGTGAATGGGTTGTCATTGTATTGAGTTTATCTTGTAATTGCACATATGAAGCATGGAATTTAAGGATGTGTGGTTACATGCTTGACACATGCAAAGTGCATTGGAGGATTTTTATGTTTCAGAAGTATTCATGGAAACTCTATAATTGCAATGTACAATGTTTCTATCATTGAATAATACATAGAGTGTGGAAGCTTTTTCGAGGCTAGGTTTTTCCCTCTTGAGGATTTTCCCAAGGAATATCTTGTGTTAACTTGTGGATTTTCTATTTGATCTTTGTATATTGTTATTTTGTAAGCTCATAGGTATGCTTTTCTCTCACGGGGTTATCTAGGAAATAGATTAAATATTTTGGGTATTATTCATTTTTTCTTAATAGTATCCTCCTCATGGACTTGTCTACCATACTACTAAAACTCTAGAGGATCCTTTGTAATGTATGTATTATCAACATCCTTAAACCCATAGTGATAGACAAATTCACAACTGTGATAAAGGTGAGGTGATCATTAAGGCCTAGAAGCCTCACTCTCATCACCCTATAAAAATGGCCTTTTATGTTGTAATAAGGTTTGTCCGAGGGAATTAGTTGACTCTAAAGTCTTCACCTCAACACTCTCCTTCATAGTGAAAGGAATAATCACATGTTGAATGTCTAGCCTAATTAAGGGTCTCAATACATGGCCCTAGATATATTGTACCCCAGGCTCCCTATCTTGGACATGCCCTTTTCCTCTACCTTATAAATGTTACATGTCAAAATAGATTATAATCTCTTTGAGGAAAAAAAATAATATACTTTTTCTCAAGAAATATTATGGGAACTCATTATTATTGTTAGGGGGATGGTAAAAAACCATCCACCACCTATTCCAAAAACTTTCCATTATTCCTTAGTGTTGACACCAATGAATAGGGAATCTCTTACTACTTTCATGCAGGGTGCATTGGTTCTTCAATCAACAAATAATGCACACAAATTCGATTTCAAATTTTTCCTATTTTACTTGTTTATATGGTAATTTTATAAAATAAAATTATTGTGCATTCTCCATATGATTGAACCATATGTTTATTTTGCCTCAAATGGAATACATACGACAAATAATAGATTCCAATAATGTGATGAGGCTATTTGATGTAAAATAGTTGCATTAGGATTTTTCAATATATCAATCAATGTTTGGAGTTTATTTTTTGGTTTAAATTTGAAATAATAAAATTTCTTGTGTCTCACGAGGAGGTCTAGGAATAGATGGAGGATTTGCAAGAGGGTTAGGGTGAGATTTATCTTCAACATGAATTTCCTCCACATGGTTTGGGGAATTAGTTTTTGGGGGCGTTGAAGGATTTTCAATTCCTAATTTTTTTTTAAAAAAAGAGTAAAAAATAGAAACAAATTAATTTTAATTTAAAGGTCACTAAAAACTTAAAAAATTACCTCCTCTACCTTGTTTACGCTATTGAGATATTATGTTGGCTTTAGTGCACTCAAATAATTTACAAATGCACTTGCAATATTGCTCTCTCATGTTAGGGCATTCAAAGTAATGTGTTTGGGCTTAATTGAGCCCAACATTTGATTTTTTTCATTTTTATCATAAGAAAAATATGAGCATGTTATAACTTGCTCGTATTTAGCTCAATTGTAATTGGCCTAGGCTCAATTTCCACTAAGCCATAATGCATATGTGTTATAGTGCACTCACATTTTTCCTTTGATGGACCAAAAAGTGGCTATGACCACTTTTTGGTTCCCCATATATGTGCACATGCCCCATAGGTGCATAAAAACATCACTAGATTAGTGGATCCTCCTCATATACTATTACAACAACTTTTTTAACATCAATTTATCATCTTACCTCATGTCAAACCAATTGATACATCTGCATATATCCCACAATATTTCAATGCTATCTTTTAATTATAATCAAAGAACTATACATACTAAATGTAGGTGTATAACATTAAAAGACAAAATACAAAATCTTATCAATAATAATGTAATTCAAGTAGAGGGTATTAATCATAATGCAAAAATATATAAAACCTCCAAATCAAAATCCCAAAATCTAAATTTATCCCTTTCCTATCCATCAAATGATGAATTTAATTAAGTGAATTGGATGGTGATGATCTTCCCAATGTTACTTATGTTGATGAATTTAATTATAATCAAAAAAATATACACACAAAATTAATATAACATAACACAATGATTTGTGGGGAAACCCTTTTAGGATAAAAAATCCACACTTTAAAGCAACTCAATGTATTATCTAGTAATGGAATGGTTACAATATACTTGTACAATCTAATATTTTACAAGAGTATCATAGATCTCTAAGAGAAATTTTAACATCATAATAGTACCAAAAAAAATCACTATGGAACCTCCATCTCAATCACCCAAAAAATAGGTGAATTCATGCATGAAAGAATCAAATAATAATTAGGAAGCTATAAGATAAAACCACTTAAAATGTAGCACATATATGTATGCACATGACCATTAATGGCCTTGGATACTAGTTTTCAAATATATATATATATATATATATGACCATTAATAGCACACAATGTGGTGTTGAGAAGATTGATGCTAAAAACTATTGAATTACAATAGAAACAAGGGTAAGTCAAAATAATCAATATGAGAAAGACATTATAAAAATTATATATCATTAGCTATAAATTCTCATACTAATATGCAAATAGTTTAAAATTTTATTTTTAATAATTAGATTTATATATTTGCATAGTGAAATTTGCATACCATGCCATTTCCCATTTAGTTTTTTGACTATTGTGAGGGGAGTTCTTTAATACATATCTACATATTGGTAAATGACATGAACTTGCACAAAGTTTGGTCCCTTTCCTTATGTTATCCACCCACTTCATTACACAACATTATATGTACCTATCATGTATCTCCTTTCCTATGCTCACACACCCTTTATATATTCACCCTATCCACTTATTTATTATTTTGACACTCATACTCATTCCTATACACATGCAATCTATTATAATCTATCTCCTTTTCTATTTTGAGACTAGTTTATAGTTGTGGGGTTGTCCTCAAAATTAATGGATTGTCTCTCTAATTAAAAATTTTAAATTCAAATTTGACTAACATTTCACCTTTATCCTTCCTACATATGATCGATTAAACATAAGTTTGTGTAAAATATTGTTAATAATGTCCTTGTATATAAAGGAATTCAATGCATTCAATCTAATCATTAAAAAAATGAGATCATTAGATAATGAAGATAAATCATTTATCTAGACACTTCAATTTATACTCTAAAAAGAATATAGCTCTGTACAATCATTCTAGGACCACTTGCATGAATAAAGCTTGTGTTGTCCTCAAATTTATTTATTCTCAAAGGGTTGATCAAGTGAAAATCCCTTATGAATTGTTCTTACTACAATCTAACAAAGGTATTTATCCATATTTCCAACCCCTACAGATATCAACAAGTGTAGATGAAATCAAGGTACCTTAAGCAAAATGAAGAGAATTACCTTCCAAAACAGACATATCAAGTTTGTAAGTGCAAGGCAAGATCTAGTTATAGCTCACTTATGGATTGGAACACTAGTCCTTATATAGAGTCTATAAAAGATTCTAATTTTAAGGTGATCATTAGTTTGATATCTATTGTTCTAAATTCTAAAACTTAATAGACTTAAATCTTCCTCATTCATCTTATATTCATGACTATTGAACTAAATACATTTATTTTATATTTACATATAGCATATTTCAATTTAGTAAACTCAACATTTTCAATTTGTAAATCTCCCTTCTAATTAATTAATTAGAAGTTGATTATATACTTATGTATTTTATTTGATTAATCTATCTAAACTTTTATAAAAATATTTATAATTATTAAATAAAAACTATTAAACTAATAAAATGAAATTTATAATTTTTAAACACAATAAATAAAAATCAACTATATTTAAAAAACTACACATTTAAAACTCATTAATTTACTTTTATAAATTATTAAAAAAATTAAATAAATACACCACTAATTTAAAAATAAAATTAATAAACATATTTTTCAATAATTAAATATTATAATAGAATTTTTAGAGGCCCTTGGTAGAAAGTGCATGGTGTAGTGGAAGGGTGGAAGGGGTGCAAATCACAAGTCATAGGATGCCTACTATACATCAACAGTTTGCAAATGACACCATGTTGTTCGGTAATGATCAAGAGAGGGAGGATAGGTGCTTTAAGGAAATTTTAGACAAATACTCTTTAGCTTCAGGTCAGGAGGCCAACTTAGAAAAAATAGAATTATTCTTCTTCAATACCCCAGCTTGGAGGGAGAATCAGATCTTGAGAATCCTAAAATTCAAGAGAGGTAAACTTCCTTGCAAGTACCTCGAGCTCCCTCTTGCTAAAGGGGTGCAATCAAGCAAACCTTGGGATACCATTGTGGAGAAGGTAGCAGATAAGATCACCTCTTGGAAGTGCAAATGGTTGTCTTGGGCCGGGCATCTCACAAAACCTAAATCAGTGATCTCTACTTTGTTGACATATTTGTCATTGTGTCTTCCTTTATCAATGGGGGTGAGTAAAGAATTAAATAGAAAAATGAAAAAAAAAATTGACAAGGAAATTTGGATCAACATAAATATCCATTGATAAAATGGGAGAAGGTTTGTGAAGGAAAAGTGAGAGATGGGGCTAGTTTGAAGAACTTACTCTACCAAAACAAAGTGTTGGGATAAAAGTTGGTTTGGGCTCTCCACATCAAAAAGGATCTCAAATGGGAAAAGATCCTAAGGGTAAAATATTTGGATGTGAAAGAGAATAACATTTTCACCTCTAGGCTTCTTCCCCATGGGTACAAAATCTAGAACTTCATATGTAGTTGCAGGGATTTGGTGGTAGATTATTTGACTTGGGAAATTAGGGAGGGTGGTGTTGCCTCCTTTTGGGAAGACTCATGGGAAGGATTCCCCAAATTGGTGGACAATGTCAAGCTAGGGAATGTAAGGACTATAACCAAGTGAGTATGGGGGGATAAGGTAAGAGACCATATGGTATTCACGATTGAGGAGGGTAGTACCAAGTTTCAGTGGAAAAGTGTGAGAGGAATCGGCCTAGAGCTTGAGGAAGAAGAAGCTTATGAAGGTATGTTGGCTGATCACAATATTTGTTTGAAGGGGGTTAGGACATCTTAAGGTGGAGTGACTGTCTGAATGGAGAATACAATGTGAAAGAAGGATACAAAAGACTTTAAACACATCAGTATGGGGGAGCGAAGCTCCCTAGTAATCTTTATTGGAACAAGATGTGTTTTCCAAAGGCCGGGATTTTCACTTGGGCTACATTTCAAGGGTGGGTACTCATTGCGGATAGGTTTTACAAAATGGGGTTTTAGGGCCCCTCCAGATGTAGTTTATGTAAACAAGATGAGGAGACTAGTGACTATAGTTTTTGAACTACCCCTATACTCAAAGTTGTTGGCAATGGTTGATCGCTAAATTGCATTGGAAAATTGCTTTTCCAAACAAGCTCCTGGACGTACTCATGGTATGGCCAATTTTGCACAAACAAGTGATGTATAATGCTTTATGGATTGCTAGTCCCTCAATGCTTATCTGAGAAGTGTGGAAAGAAAGGAACATGCACATTTTTTAGAATAAAGAGATGGCCTCACAATCGCTACAAAATAAGATTGAAGCGTGCTTAGTAGAGCTAGTCAACTCTAGGATAGGGGAGGTGGATTCTATGAAGAGTATATTTTCTGAATGGGATGTAATGATGCATTGTAGTATGCATGGTTTGGTGGTACTTTATTTTGTTGGGGAAGGAGTCTCAAAAACACAAGAAATGAGGAAAAACATTCAATGGTCTCCCTCAGAGATGGGTTGGCACAAGCTCAACTTCAATGGGGCTTCTTGAGGAAACTCGAGCATCTCAAGTGTTGGATGTATTGTCAGAGACTGGAACAAAAGAGTCATGGGAAAATTGGTTGTGCCTCTTCCAGGGGGGACAAATAATATGGAAGAAATACAAGTAGTGATTCTTGGCTTGAAGTTGTGTCAGGATCTAAAACTAAAGAATCTAGTCATTGAAGGAGATTCCTCATTGGTAGTCAACAAACTTAGATCATGCAAGATGATTAATTGGAAGTTGGTAGCTAGATTAGAAGTGGCTCTGGGTTTAACGGATAGTTTCAATTTGGTGTTAGTGAATCACATCCTTTGTGGAGGTAATTTTGCAGCAGATTTGTTGTCCAATATGGAGGAAAATGGTAACACAATAAAATAAATGGTGATTTAAATTCTCTATGAGGATTTAGTGGGTGGATGGGTGGGCACCTTTCCACACATCCTATTGTGGAAAGGCCGAGGTTTCTTTGGGTATTGGACTAGTAACCAAAAGGGGTGGAAATTACATAATTTGGCAATTCCACCTATTGCATTATATGTGTTACCTTGGTGGTGGTGAATTTTTAGGGGTTGAACAACTAGATGTGTCAGTATGGGGCTGGCTAAACTGACATGGACTGAAAGTAGTACAAATAGTAGTTGTTAAATATGACCATAGCATTAATGTAATGATAAAAGCATTAGGTGATAAACAAAGTTCACATTTGGGAGATTGGACCATCATGCCATAACCTCCATTGGGACTTGTTGAATTGACATATACGCGCAAGATGGTGGTTTTGCAGTGGTGACAGGTTGGATCCTTGCACAACATGGTAAATACATGCCAATTTCATAATGGCTTGAAAAGATGGCAATGAACCACACTTTATTTACAATTTGTTGGGGTTATCAATTCATTTCATTGATGATACATATTGCAAATTTGTGAGGTGAAGGTCTAGTGTTGGGTAAATCTGTTGCGTTGGGGAGCCATGGAGGAGAGATCAAAATTTTTGGTAAGAATGACATCTGAAACTCTGATGAGTATAGGGGTCATCACTCCAATTCGTTTATAGAGTGTTGGCAGGAAAATGGAGTTCTATGGGTAGATCATTGACCAACGCCCTAAGAGAATTCTCAAGAAGTATGATACTCTCATTCTGGTTGTGGTGAAGATGATATTGGGGAAGAGCTTTATGGAGAACGATGAGTCATATAGGGTAGACACTGATATAACCTCATAGTTTCTAGCATCAGTTCTAGAAATAAGGATAGGTAAATGTGAGGCCAAGGCACTGGTAAAAAGGATCTTCTATATAGACTTATTAGTGGGACTAGAAGAAACACTATATGTGGCTTCCCTTGGAATAGGCATTCCTAGGCCACAAGATATGAGATTGCTTTGTGCTGAGTGAGGTAATAAAGTATTACCCCTTCTTGCTGGATTTGAAGGGGGTGGCATTGGTTGCTCACAAGGAGCTGGTGGTGGTTGGTCTGGATTGTCTAGTACAGGTGCTAAAGCTTCCTTCGACACAAAATGGATGCTAGGTACCAGACTTCAAAGTCTTTGCTCGCACGCATAGTTTCTTGGATGCGAATAGGTTTGGTGTGGTGTCTAGTTAAGGGTTAAATTTTGGTTTGGTTTAGTGGCTCTATTGTATGTATCTGGGCATAGGGGATATAGTTTATAGTATATGTTCTATATTTATCTATAGTTATGTTTAGGTATTTTTCAGTTTAAACAAGGAAGAGTCTATGTCCCTATGCAAACATTTTGGAAATTCAGTTACTTATGGGTGGTCGTCCTTTGTCAGTCTCGATATGGTTGCTTTGGTCTAAAAATAATAGTTGGTCTTCTCTCTCGTATGGGTATGGAAATGGCATATAGTAAATCTCGCCCAGGGGGCTATCCATGTAAAACTTTTCTTTTTATAAATTAATATAAATCCTTCCTTACGTATCAAAATTATATTATAATAGAATTAAATTTATTCAACTTTCAATATTCTATGTTCAACTTATAAATATATACTGGTGGACACTCAATGCTAATTACCAAATCTATTTTCTAATATAATTTATATTTTTATTATTTATAAAAATAATATATTCATCGCTATAACTATTATATTTTTTATAATTTATTTAAAACTTATTTAATATTATTTTTAGATATATTTTTATTTAAGAGTTATTTTATTTATTTAACATTTATTGTTTAATAGATATTCTTCAATAATTTCAAATAAATTATATAATCATTTAATTAATTTTAAAAAATTATATACTATTTTATCTATTTAAACATATAATTATTTACAATATATTTTATTTGACTTTTATTTTATAATTTTTTTCTATTAACTCTTTAATAATTTTTGATAACATATTTAGACCATCTTGTAAACCTAATTATATATTTTTTAATAAAAAGATCATATATTTAAACTATTAGTAAAAACATATAATATTTTTGGTTAAATTAAAAAATATATATGATATTAATTTCTATTAATTTTAAAATAATATATATTTTTAAAAATTAAAATAACTTAAATTAGCAAAATAAATTTCTAAAATGATCTTATAAAATTTTTAAATTTAAAAAAAACTTTCCAAAATAATAATAAATTTAATAATATTTTTTTCTTCATAAAAGTATTGACCCATAATCATAAGTGCAAGACAAGACTTAATTATATATTATTTCTAGATAGTCAAACTATTCCTCACATAGAGTCAATAAACGATTGTAATTTTAAGGTGATCATTTGTAAATTATAAAGTTTAATAGATCTATTCATTCATCTAAATACACTGACATTTAGCATTAGTAAACTCAATATTTTCAATTTGTAACTTTCCATTTAGAAGTTAATTATATATTTATATATTGTACTTGATTAATTTAACCTAAAATTTTATAAAAATATATTATATTTATATAAAAAATTATTAAATTAATAAAATATACTAATTAAAATGATTAAAAAAAAATTAAACGCAAGAAATAACAATCAAATATATTTAAAAAACTATATATTTTAAAAATCATTAATTTTATTTTATAAATTATTAAAAAAATACATTATCAATTTAAAAATAAAGTTAATAAACATATTTTTCAATAATTAATTATAAACTTAGATCATATACTAGTGAACACTCATGCTAACTAACAATCTATTTTATAGTTTATTTATAATTTTATTTTATTTAGATTATTTTTAGATTTATTTTTATTTAAAAATTATTTCATTTAATTAACATTTATTGTTTGATAGATATTCTTCAATAGTTTTAAATAAATTATTTAATCATGTAATTAATTTAAAGTAATTATATAATATTTTATCTACTGAATTTATAATTATTTATAATATATTCTATTTTATTATTTTTTATCTATTAATGTTTTAATAATTTTTGTTAACATATTTAGATCATTTTGTAAACCTAATTATATATTTTAAATAAAAATATTATATATTTAAACTATTAACAAAAACATATAATCATATTTTCTAAAGTTAAATTAAAAATATATAATATTAATTTCTATTAATTTTAAAATAATAATATTATTTTAAAATAATAATAATTTAAATTAGCAAAAGAAATTTCTAAAATGATTTTATAAAAATTGTTAAATTTATAAAAATAAGAAAAATACTTTCCAAGATAATAATAATTTTTTAATATTTTTTTCTCGATAAAACTGTTGACCCATAATCATAAATCCATGAAATATAACAATATTTAAAAAAGTATATGCTTACTCAAGGCATTGAAAATAATAATACTAAAATAGTTAAATTAAAAAAATTGAATAAAAATACTTAATTATTTTCCTTGAAACACAAGGTGCAAAATACTACATATTAAATTATAAAATTCATTCTCCAAATAGTATAAAGTGGTTTCTTTAAAATATGTTTGTAATGATTCAGTAAAAGCAGTTCTGATAGATTCAGATGAAAGAAAAACAAGTTTTATATAAGCTTGTGGCTTTTACATATACTTGAGCAAACTAAAAGTTTGCTTATTATTTATATATAAAGCTTCAAACATATATACTATATTATGCTGCTAACCTATTCAGCAATAAGAGTAGAAGCTATCCCACAAAGCACTAATACTGTTACTAACAGAAAGTAGTCTGCAGCAGTTTCCTCCATTCTTTATGGCAGTGTGTAGCCTATAAAACACAAACAAGAGAAACTGTCATTGTCAAGTAAATTTGTAGAATTAATAGTTAGCTATTATGAAGAATAAGCTTATAATGGCTATGGGAAGAGGAGCATATGGAATTTTAAGTATATAAGATGCTTTTAGGAAAATTCACCGTCACCATCAATAAATTCACCTCTAATAATTTATCGTCAATAATTGATCGTCATAACAAATTCATCTGTGGAAAATTCACTGCCAACAATTGATCAGCAATTCATGCCGGTGAATTTTCCACGAGATGAATTTGTTATGACGATCAATTATTGATAGTGAATTGTTGACAGTGAATTTACTTGAAGCCATGTAAGATATATAAGAAATGTATATATGAGTGAAGGAACTTTGATTCTTACTTCCACACTTGTAGCCTGAGTGCTTGAGCTGAAAGTTGCAGCGCTTTGGAATGGTGAGTGCAGCCTGTGGATTGAAGGCCTTTTGAGATTCACCAAACTTTATGAGAGCACAAAGACATGAAGGATTGCTTGCCACATCAAGAGCTGCAGCACAACATTTGGAGGAAACAGATGCCTGTGGGTCTTGGCTTGCCTCTGCACATGGTGCCATTTTCAAGGCTGCATCTTCCACTGAAGTGTTCCCACACTCTCCAGCACCCATTACCATGTGTGCCATTAAAGCTACTGAAAATAGCATAACAATGATGGACTTGAACAGAGACTCCATTGGATTTCCTTTTTCTTTTCTTTTTTCTCTCAGATGAAGAATGTCTGATTTGTGTAGGATTGTCTGATTGTTTGTGAGGATTTTATAGGACTGTGAAAGTGGCGAAAATAGTGGATGAGAAGGTGGGCAGTCTTTCATTAGTTACCACAGATAATGCAGGCATTTTAAGTGTGAGTATTGAGCACCCAACTTAGTGAAAGGTGGGCATGAGAGGGATGGGGAAAGAGTGTATTTAAAATTGTTTTTTCATTATAGTGGGTTTTACAAGTGTTGCTTACGTTAATGGTCTTATGGATAATTTAAATGTTCTGGACAAATGTTGAGTGGAAGGGTGGCAGTATATGTTTATTCTAGGTTGATTGATAATGACTTTTTCACTGTTTCTCAGCCCAAAAAATGTCACTCCATTTTGTTTTTTTAGGGTAGTGTGTCACTAGTTTGTGCTGAGGTGGTTATATTCTTTGTTTCATTTCAAGTTGTATCGGCTCAACTCTAATGATAATTCTGTAGATATAAATGTTTGAGATCATGCAATAATCACAGTGACGACATGAGATTTTAGGCTTTTCTAGCTTTTATTTACACATTATGTCTGTGTTTGCATTTTAAAGTGTTATACAGTTTGGTGTTTTTCAATATACATTAGTGCAAGAAAATGAATGTAATCTTTGTTTTATGGTAAATTAATGGATTAGTTTTTGTAAATTAATTATTTTAAAAAATAAAGGTTGGGATTGATTTATAGATTAAAGTAATTTTATTTAATTTAATAGTAAATAGAAATATTTAATTTTTAGTTTGATGTTGATTGATTTTGTGAAAATGTTTTCAATTGATTTGTTCGTGTATTATCAAAAATTAAAAAAAATTATGAAATAAAAACATTTCATATTTTAATATTAATAGATAAAATTGTTTTTCAAAGATAGGAATTAACATGATAAAATTTACATTTCTTGACATATTTGACACCATAAAAGATAGATACAATAATAACAAAACACAATACAAAGCCTTCAAAAACTCCCTACAAATAGATACATGTGTCCACAAAATAAAAACTACACACAAAAAAACTTTTTATTTTTTTTATCTTGACGATTATGAGCTCTCATACAACTTTAAATTGAAAGCTTTGTAGTTACCTTTAAAGACTTAAGCTTCCTTTAAGTTAAATAAACCTCTTAACTTTACATACAACTAATGAATCTCACCTCAAATTTGAACAATGTATATATTGTCAAAAAATGAAGCGCTAAAAAATTGTAGATAACTCAAAATACACTTGCATGGGGGTGCATGAGCTCTGCTAGTTTTATTATTTTCTTAGTAAGTTGGTTAGCCTTATTTCAAACTACATCATAGGTGCAAGATTTTTTTTGTCCTTCCACAGTTATTTTAGATTTTTTTAGGGTCTTTCCTTTATATGCCCCCAATTGGCTCCAACCTAGCAGTTCTTGCTAGTGTTGATGATGTGATGGCTTTGTATAATGGGTCCCCTAAACAAGTGACCTAGGAACTTTGTATCGAAGGTATTCCACAAGGTATGTCCTCTTAAATCCTTATGGTTGTGGTTCTTCCCAATCCTTGAATTTGATATTACTTGTCAATGGTTAGAGTAGTATACTCTAGTATAAGTTATTTTGTGGAGAGGACCCCACCTGAAAGCATGTTAAGCGAATGGGTGAATAAATCTTGGGTCCCACATGGGGTCCAACTTGTAGCTATTCAAAACTTCACAAAGGGGTTTCTCTTTTTTGTTTTGCTGAAATCAATCATGTTCAAGCCTTGCTTAAACATGGTCATGTTCCTTGGCATGTTCACTCTTCATTGTTGGTGTTTCAACCTTGGACATGAGACTTTGCATTCTTAGATGACAAAAAAAATTGTGTGCCTATTTGGCTTAAATTTCTAGGTCTTCCTTTACCTTGTTGGTGTTTTTTACATCCTATCACCTCCTCCTTACAAAAAGTTATTTGCATCGAACCCAAGCACTTCTACTAGGCTCGACCCCATAAATGGTTTTGTGTGGATATCAATTTACCTAGACTTGAAAGAGTTGGTAGATATTTGAATTGGTAGCATTATTCATACCCAAAGGGTGCTCTAACTCAACTTTCCCAATACTTGCTTCTGGTGTCAATCCTCAAAGCATAAAATTAAGGATTGTCCTCTAGATGCCCCCAAGGTGAACTATCCTCCTCATATAGTTAAGAACTCTTGACATGTTGATGTTGTGATGAAACCAAATGAAGAATGAACTATGGTATCACATCAAAAAGGTAAAAAATATAGCTCTAGTGGGTTGCAAGGAAAAAAAAGACTCCTCAACTGCTAAAGAGCTACTAGCTAGTGTTTAAACTAAAAATGTTGGCATCATCATAGCCAATTATGCCATTTTAGTTTCTCTCATTGCCCAAGCACTTGTGATGGTTATGCAACCCTACTAGAAGCCTAGAAGAAGGAGAATATGTTGCTGAGAAAAGGACAATTCCCTCGAACAACATTTAGTTGGGCTCATTCTCTATAAAGTTCTTGTAGAATTGCTTCTCCATGCTTGAGGAGTCAGACATTGATGATATGTTGGACTCTTGTGAATTTTTTTGTATGGAATGTTCAAGGTCTCACTAACCTCACCATGAAGTATTCCACAGGGGATACTTGTTAGAAGCAATTCGATTTATATGTTCTATGTTTGTAAGAACTAGTTAAGATTTCTAGATTCATTCTTTTTGCAACATGTTATGTTATTTGGTATGCTAGTATGATGTTTTGCACCAATAACGATGTTGGTTGTGGAGGGGTTGCCACCCTCCTCTCTCCATGATAGCATACTTATGTTGTTTATCACAAGTCCAATCTAACTCATCATTTGAATTGGATCACCATGAAGATTGAAAATCACTCCTTTGAAATAATTGATGTTTATGCTTCCAAAGATGTTGAGAGATTGTGCTTATGGTAGTGGATTGCAAACTCAATGTTGGTAGCCACTTGGGTCTTGTCCTTTGATTTTAATATGGTGGAGATTGCTTATAAAAAATATGGTACATGTTTCCTTTTCACTAGAAAACTGGCAAGCGAGAGGTATGGTTCCACATGCACAATAAATTGGGTCTCTATGATCCCAACTTGGGTCACCACCATGTCTAGCCCATCTGACATGCATGGTGCAATTTTTGGGCTAGTTTTAACAAATTCATTAAACATATTGATTATGTGATGATATCTACATAATATTTTTTCTTTTCCAACAACTTTTCTATCTTAGTGATGTCGGTGTGAGATGTGACTCTTTTGAACACTTTCCCAACAAGTTTCACATTGAGTGGCAAGTGGGCCCACCCTAGCCCTACATATCTCAATTATTTTTAAATAATTCCTTGATGATTTATCAACCCAATTTGGCTCATATTAGGAGGATCCAAAACCTTTAATGCCATCCTACTTAGCGAATTGGGTGGATTGTGTGGTGGAATATAGCTAGCCAACACATGTCTTGTTTTCTTCACATCTATGGTCGCTATTTGATAATATTTTAGAGGTATGCATATGAGGCTACCACCTCAAAATGTCTACCATGCCATGGAAGAGATTTCCGCTAACCCCTTCTCCCTTGTTTTGTAGGTTTGGGTGGTGGAGCTAATCATCAAAAGTAGATAGCTGATAACCATTCTACTAGAGGAGCTCAAATCAAAGCTAAAATTCACTAGCTTAAAGTTGCAAATAGGGATTCAAAGGAAATTTTTTCATGCCCTTCATTTTTGACATACTTCCTATAGAATCAAGAAAATTAACAAAGGCCAAAATGTTCTTATAGAGCTACTATATATTCTCTAGGCCTTCGTCAAACATTGTGAGAAGGTTTTCATAGCTTAGGAATATATTCCCAAATGAGAATATGTCCTTCAAGCATTCCTTCAAGTTTTTCCTTGTCAAAAAATTTCAATCCAAAGAGCCTTCTGCAACCAATAACTCTCTCTTGTTGACCTTAAGGAGGCTTGAGAACAATGATTGATGATAAATCCCCTAGGTTGATGGGTTTCCCTATGAATTCTACAAGGCTCTCTAGGATTTGATTGGTGAGGATTTTCATAAATTTTATTTAGAATCCTTCTATTCTAAATCTTTATGGAAACTTATTAATAAAGGAAAAATTAAATTCATACTTAAAGCTAGCAATATTAAGGATATATGTAACTAGAGGCCCATCACTTTTCTCAATGTTTCTTACAAAATCATTGCTAAGGCCTTAGTTTTGAAAGTCCGCCATCTACTCCTCTAGATTGTTCATCCTAAATAAATGAGTTTCATCAAATCCTATTATATCCTTGATAATATGATTGTTTTCTGGGAAGGCATGTAGTGGGCTTTTCACTCTCATCAAAAATCCCTTTTCTTAAAGATTGACTTTTCCAAGGCTTATAACTATAATGAGAGGACTTTTATTCTTGCTATGCTTCAGTACTTGGGGTTTGGTCCTTGTTTCATTCAATCTGTCAACATACTCTTTTGTTGATGCCTTTGCTTGCATTACCATTAATGGTTGCTAATCTAATACCTTTGGGATACTCCTCTCTATTTGGTAGGATTTCCCTTTGCCCCCCTCTCTTTATGTTCTTCTAACTAAATGTTTTGGGTATCTTCTTTCTCACTTGGCCTCTTAAGATATTTTTAGGAGCATTGCCTTGCTCGATTCATCGACTCAACTTGTCAATGATGATTTTGTCTAGATGATTCCTTTCTCATTCTCATTGAAGAGGATTCAAATATCAAGGAGGCTCTCAAGTGTTTGGACACTTTCTATTAGAAATTAGGCTTAGCCATCAAGTGGCATAAGACTCAATGATATCTATAATCCATTCTACCTATGCCTTCTTCGCTTCAAAATTTTGGCTAGAAATGAATTGGACACATCAATATCTTCTAATTTATGGGCACCCCTTTTTCCTTTAAATATTTCCTAGTGGCATTATGACATGTTGTTCTCTCTAGAATTGAAAATAATTCTTACCATTGGATTACAAAACCCCTTTCCTTGGTAGGGAAATTTCAATCTTTTTCTAAAATCCTAGCAACCACTCATATGCATTATTAAACTCTTGTTGGATCCTTATAAAGATTCTTATCTAAAGCTAGAGAAGATTCTTTAGAATTTCCTCTTGGCTTCTTCTAAGGGTCATAAGGGATTTCATCATGTTGCTTGGGAATTATGTTACCTCTCTCATGATTCTGGAGGGTTATGACTGCTTTCCACCCATTAACAAGGACTAGCTTTATGCTTCAAATAGATTATTTGAATTGTCACTAAAAATGAATTTTGGAATATTTTACTTTGACACTATATCTCCTCTAGCTATTTAGTTCATTGGCCTTCCTGGAAGGGGATTGGATTTCAGACCCTTTTCACCATGAAAGATGTCCAAATTGAAGTTACTTTTGTGGTAAAAAATATTTGGTAGGCCTGGTAGGCTATTAAGCCTTGGATCCTTTGGAATGGGTCGCATTTTAGAGAGGATCTCCCGTTAAATAAACATAATCTTTGGTGGCCTCCTCTCTTTAAATATCAAGGTCATCCTCTCACTTGGTTTCCATGGGTGAAAGATATAAGGTTTCAAAAGAAAGGAATTCAATGCCCATGATATTTATTCTCCAAAAAAATTATAGTCTTATGTCCTAGGATGATGCTTTAAGGCCAAATATCATTTTTCTCGTCAAGACTATAAGAATTTCACAATTTCTTTAAGATCCATTCCTTATGATATGGTTCATAAGATTGGAATTCATTTTTCCAAACTGTAGTGGAAAAATCTGAAGTGGGGTCCAAACATCACTTTTTGCAATTATAATCTGTGGCTTGGCTACTAGTGGTTTTCTCCACATTTACCCATGATCGCTATCTTAAATAAGAGATGGAATTCATATCATAATTTCTTGGTCTAGCATCATAGATTTCTCAAAATTTGGTCTGTAGTTTTGGAGCCCAAATTGGCTCATTTTTCTTGATGTATTGTTTTCCAAGGTTGTATGTTGGATCAAAACTAATTCATATGGGAATTGAGACCCTCGTTTCCCATTCTGTGGGTAATTGGAATCCTTCAAACATATTTTTTGGTTTTATGTTTAAGCTCAACAACTTTGGAATAGGATCCATGACTTCTTTTGGCCTTTTAGCCAAAACCTTTTTCTTGGCATATGGTTCTTTTGGGGAATTGGCCTCACATTCCCCATAAATTTAAATAGATTTGACATGATTTTAGGGTGGATATTCTCTTATGTATTTGGAAAGATAATTTTTTCTATTTTTTCTAATTATGCAGTTGATCAATGTGTTTTGATTTTTTCTAAAGCTACTATCTACTCTAATTTGTTATTACATATTCAAGTGTAGGCCAACAAGGTGGCCTTGGAGGTGGCTCACCTTTAGGAGCTTCTTGAGCATTGGGGAAACACCCCTTGTCCTTGAGTCTCCCCCTTAGCTCTCAATAGAGATTAGAGTCCCAAGTGTGTATCACAATCTATTTGGAAATGATCAGCCTCTCCTCCCCTTCCAGGGCTTGTTTCTAGGTGACCTTCGGGAGTGATTTCAAATGGCGTTCTGGTGATACTTCTGGGTGGTTGTCTATAGATAATTCTAAATGGTTTGATGCCAACAAGCTTCCTTGACTGGATTTGGTGATTTTTCCCACTCGCGAAGAAGATAAGGATAAATATGATGAGGGGTGGAATCCTCCTAACATCACTCCATACCCTATTGATGTATGGGGTAAGTGGGTGACAAAGACTCATGATCTCCACTTTTTTCTATTGCTCTTTCTGCTTAGCAACTTTTCTATTTATGCGTTGTTATGCTCTGACATTATTCTTTCAAAATAACTAAATGTGAATAAATGAATTTCATTGCATCATGTGGGTCACTTAAGTGATTTGAGAAATTGTGCTATGTGATTAAAAAATTGATAATAGAAATTGTATATCTGAATTGGAATTACATATAGAAAGTTCTTTAGGCCTTAGATTTGAAACCTACTAAACTTGATTTTTCTAGCCTAAAAGAAAAATGTGGTATTGATAAAGGAGTTTGAAGAGATG